>PVLC010013271.1:17390-42204 GCA_004027655.1 Graphiurus murinus | reverse complement strand
CGGTACTGGGGATTGAACTCACGGGCATTCTACCTCCGAGCTATACCCCCAGCCCTATTTTTTATTCTTTATTTTGAAACCGAGTCTCACTAAGTTGCAGAGTGCCTCACTAGGTAGCTGAGGCTGGCCGCGAACCCGGATCCTCCGGTCTCAGCCTCCCGAATGCTGGGATTACAAGCGTGCGCCACCACGCCCGGCTCCAATGCCTAGATCTTTAATAATTAAAACTATACTGTGAGCCGGGTAATGCCTGTAATCACAGTACTCTGGAGGCTGAGGCAGGAGGATCACAGATTCAAGGTCAGCCTCAGCAATTCAGTGAGGTCCTCAGCAACTCAGTGAGAGTACCCGGTTTCAAAATAAAAAAGTAAATTTGGACTGGGGTACTCAAGAGGTAGAATGTCCCTGGGTTCAATCTCCAGTATGACAAAATTAATTAATTAATTAATTAATGCAAATCCTACAAATCAGTCCTTCTTCAAAAAAGGGAAAAAAAACTGGATTCAAATAGCCTTTAAAAAAAAAAAAAGAATCATACTCTCTGAATGTGTTTCATCTATAAAAGAGTAATAATTTATTTCCCAAGATTAACATGTACATTAAATGAGGTAAACATGCATTGTAAACTATAAAGCAATATGTAAAATTAAAGCATAATAGTAGTCTAAGACAGCTAGAACAATAACAAGAGATAATATACAAAGAAATATACAACAGTGCCAGGTGTGGTGGCGCACGCTTGTAATCCCAGCATTGGGGAGGCTGAGACCGGAGGATCCGGGTTCGCGGCAAGCCTCAGCTACCTAGTGAGGCACTTCACAACTTAGTGAGACTCGGTTTCAAAATAAAGAATAAAAAAATAGGGCTGGGGGTGTAGCTCGGAGGTAGAATGCCCCTGAGTTCAAACCCCAGTACCGCAAAAAAAAAAAAGAAGTATACTACAGATTTGGGAATCTTCCACATTGAGATAATAATTGCTGAAGGAGACTATTTCCTTAAACTTTCAAAGTGTTAGAATTCCTCTATTTTAAAATCAAATGTTGCCGGGCGTGGTGGCGCACGCTTGTAATCCCAGCATTCGGGAGGCTGAGACCGGAGGATCCGATCCGGGTTCGCGGCCAGCCTCAGCTACCTAGTGAGGCCCTCTGCAACTTAGTGAGACTCGGTTTCAAAATAAAGAATAAAAAATAGGGCTGGGGGTATAGCTCAGAGGTAGAACGCCCCTGAGTTCAATCCCCAGTACTGCAAAAAAAAAAAAAAAAAAAAAATCAAATGTTTTTTCTTAATTTTCTTATGAATATTAAAGTTTTAGATGTTATAGAAATGGACTCCCACATATAAATATAGTACTTTTTCCTATGTTATTCAAACTTAAACATAAGATAGAAAAAGACCTTGTAATAATATTCCCTGTAATTTAGACTGTCAAATACATTATTTCACTGTTGAAAAAGCTAGGCTCTGAAGAGATAAGTCTATCTATCTCCAATGTTCTCTCAGAAATTACTTGCTAGCCCAACTTGGCTTCAAATTTGCATTCATCCCCACTCAGTCTCCCCAGAAGCTAGAATTGTAGGTGTGCCACCATGCTTGGTTCCACATAGTGTTAGTTACATATATGTTGGGAAACATTCTAGCTAACTCATAATGATAGGTGCTATACTAAAATTTTAGCATTACCACTCAAATCATGGTATATAACTTAGGGCTATGTTGAGCTCACCAAAGCAACCAATAAGAAATTAAAAGTTATTTAAGAAAAAGCTCGCTGGCCGGGAGTGGTAGCGCATGCTTGTAATCCCAGTACTTGGGAGGCTGAGACAGGAGGATCATAAGTTTGTCCCCAGCCTCAGCTACTTAGTGAGGCCCTCTACAACTTAGCGAGACACTGTTTCAAAATAAAGAATAAAAAATAGGACTGGGGGTGTAGCTTGGTTTCAATCCCAGTACCACAAAAAAAAAAGAAAGAAAAAGCTCCTCAAATAATGTTACAACATGTAAATTTCATGTGACTAAGTACTTAAAAGTATGCTTTACAGTAGCTTCATATTTAAAAATCAGCCGGCGTACCCCTGTAATCCCAGTACGTGGGAGGCTAAAACAGGAGGATCACAGGTTCAAGTTCAGCCTTGGTAACCCAGTACGTGGGAGGCTAAAACAGGAGGATCACAGGTTCAAGTTCAGCCTTGGTAACCTAGCAAGACTCTATTTCAAAACAAAAAATAAGGGTTGATGGTATAGCTTGGCAGAAGAGGGCCCCTGAGTTCAATCCCCAATACCAATAAATAAGCCAGATGCAGTGGTGCATGCTCACAGTCCCAGTTTAGTAGGGCTTAGAAGGGCTGAAGCAGGCTTGAGCCCAAGAACTCAAGACCAGTCTGGGCAATATAGCAAGAAAAAACCCATAAAAATTATATGCTGCATTGTTCCTCTAAGACTGAAAGACTACTACATGAAGAGAAGTTATAGTTCTAATATTGTGATATTCAAAAATTGCATTCTTAAAATATTTCATAAATTGAAGCATAATGTTACTATTTATTCATATTTATATCCTGTACCTAAATTTTATTTTGCGGGGGTTGGGGGATCTGGGGAATGAACCTCGGAGCTATACCCCCAGCACTTCTTATTTTTTATTTCAAAACAGGGTTTCACTAAGTTGCTAAGGCTGGCCATGAATCTGTGATTCTCCTGTCTCAGCCTCCCAAATCCCAAATCCTGAGATTACAAGCACGAGACGCCACGCCCAGCTCCAACATTGTGTTTCTTATATATAACTACCTTACGGTTTCATTTTTTACAATTATTCTTGGGGAAAAAAGGTTTTAATTTTTTTTTTTTTTAACTTTTGAGACAGATAAAAAGTTGACATGGAGCCGGGCGTGGTAGCACATGATTGTAATCCCAGCATTTGGGAGGCTGAGACCGGAGGATCCGGGTTCGCGGCCAGCCTCAGCTACCTAGTGAGGCACTCCACAACTTAGTGAGACCCAGTTTCAAAACAAAAAATAAAAAATAGGGCTGGGGGTGTAGCTCGGGGGTAGAATGCCCCTGGGCTCAATCCCTAGTACTGAAAGAAAAAAAAAAGTTGACATGGTTAGATATATGCTTTCTTTAAAGTGCAAACACTAACTTTTAGGCTAATTCCAAGATAAAAGTCTTAAAATTAGCTGGGCGTGGTGGCGCACGCTTGTAATCCCAGCATTCGGGAGGCTGAGACCAGAGGATCCGGGTTCGCGGCCAGCCTCAGCTACCTAGTGAGGCACGCCGCAACTTAGTGAGACTCGGTTTCAAAATAAAAAAAGAATAAAAAACAGGGCTGGGGGTATAGCTCGGAGGTAGAATGGTAGAATGCCCCTGAGTTCAATCCCCAGTACCGCAAAAAAAAAAAAAGTCTTAAAATTAAAACCTATATTATGAAAAAGAGATGCTAAAAAGACTAAGCATGATATATACTAGACCCCTGCTTTATGAAAATCAGTAAGAAAAGCTCTATTGATACTTTTCACTTTTGCATATAGACATGAAATTGAAAACACATACTGCGTAGACATGTTGGGGGTGTGCATATATTGTGATTTAGAGGCATCAGAATAACTGGGGGTGCCAGGTGTAGTAGTCCATGCCTATAATCCCAGTATTTGGCACACTGAGACAGGAGTATTACAGGTTCAAGGTCAGCCTCAGCAATTTAGCAAGACCCTGTTTCAAGACTGAAAAAACAAATGAATAAATTAAGTAAGTAGGTAAGTAAGTAATGAGGTTGAGGATATAACTCAGAGGTAGAATGCCCTTGGGTTCTACCCTCAGTACCAAAAAAAAAAGAAAGGAAAGAAAAAAATAAATAATTTGGGGTAAATTAGTGCTGCCTTTTAAAATTACCCTGTCAGGTGTGGTGACCCACACTTGTAATCCCAGTATTTGGGAGGCTGAGATCAGAGGATCCAGGTTGGCAGCCAGCCTCAGCTACTCAGTGAGACACTGTTTCAAAATGAAGAATAAAAAATAGGACTGGGAGCCGGATGTGGTGGCGAACGCTTGTAATCCCAGCATTTGGGAGGCTGAGACTGGAGGATCCGGGTTCTCGGCCAGCCTCAGCTACCTAGTGAGGCACTCCGCAACTTAGTGAGATGTGGTTTCAAAATAAAGAATCAAAAATAGGGCTGGGGGTATAGCTCGGAGGTAGAATGCCCCCGAATTCAATCCCCAGTACGGCAAAAAAAAGAAAAAAATAGGACTGGGAGTGTAGCTTAGAGGTAGAATGTCCCTGGGTTCAATCCCCAGTACTGCACAAAAAAATAAATAAATAAAAAATAAAATTACCCTAATTCGTGAACTAAAAGATAGTATACCTGGGGGAAATTCCAGAGTACAAACACCTGCCAGTCAGGTTACCTAAAATTCATCAGATGGAGAGATGAAAAGCATCCTTCATTTGTTTTTATATTAAAAAAGTAATACAACAATATTTAACTTCAATGTGGTCATTATAAAATGACCAATCACCTAACATTCCTCTCTCATTTCAAATCTCACTAGCTATAGTCTTAATTGCTATTCGATATCTTACAAAATACACATTAATGCAGTGTTTTCCTTATGTAAACACTCTTCAAGGACACAGTCTGAATTTGAATTTTCTCTAATTACAAGATGATTCACCATAGGATTCACTTAAATAATCAACTTTTCTAGAATCATTGTTTATAATGCACTCAACTTTTCTACTCATAAAAATGTAGTTTTTCTCACAATTTTTCAAGAACCCACCTAGTATGTAAAAGGAGATACACATATACGCTTCCTTAAGAATAAATATTTTCAATACTTTTTACCCCAAAAGAATTTCATCTTTTGAATTCTTGTTTGCTTAAAAAAAAATAGATGAAAAAAAGTTTTTAAACATCTCCTATTATACAAGTGCTTGCCTTTATATTAATGGCTCTCCTGATAATAAAATAAAGATCAATGTAACTCAAAGCTCCAGGCTAATGAACTGCAGGGAACAGAAACAAGCAATTTGGCAAGAGCAGAGTCAAGAGCTCTGCTTAAAGGCTACCAGTAAAATACACCAGCACCACCCCTCCCCCACTCTCAGCCCTTTAAGGTTTCAATTAAGATGGGGCCTAGTTTTACTCTTACAAGGGGATGGGGGGGGGGGGGTAGAAAGAGAAAGCAGAGCTGCTGAGAAGCATCTTCATCAGGAGCAACTCCAGAAATACTGCCAGGAACCATTTCCTTCCCTCTCTGCTCACATAGGTTCCTCTCCTTAAAGACAGGCATAATTCCCCTGGTTCCTTATTAACACCGTATCTGAAGAAAGGAAAAGTTTCCTCACATACCACCTAAATGATGGCATCAAATGAATTTTTTAAAAAATACAACAACAACATTAGGGTGGGCTATAATGCTATATAAAAATGGGATTTATTTCCCCAAATGCAACTTTTCATCTTTCAGTAAAAACTGATCAAGGGGTAGTTATTTAACATGGCATACACATTGTTTCAAAATAAACACAAGTGCTCTAACTGGTGAGACTCAAAACACTGAAGATAAAGTTTTCCCAAGCCCTCCAGAATTCCTCAGAACCAACAAGAGATAAGTACAAATGTTATCATTCCCATATAAACTGAGGAGCCAACATCATATAGAGATTTATCACAGCCCCAAAACATGTCCTAACTTTTGCCCTAGTATCTGATCACCCCCATAGGATAAGTCTTTTGGTCCAATATGAATTGCTGAATAAACTGAGGCATGAGGCTAAAAAAGAACCAATGAAAAGCTGATGCCTCTCTAAAAGGAGCCCAAGAATGAAACAACTTCACTATGTAAGGAATTATAAGACATCAAAGGTTAGATAATGGACAACAGGTGCCCTTGGGGAGGAAAGAGTAACACTCAGTTGCCTCCTATTTTAGGATTTCCACTCTCAAAGCAGTCTAATAACAATGATTTTATTTTTCTTCCCAAGAAAGTCGGGGCCAAAATTATATGAATCTTACTATTTAATTACTATAATGAGGCCATTGCTCTTCTAATTTTTTACATTAGACTTTAAAAATACATCTAATACCAACCTTGTGCGAATAAAGTATGGCCTATGGCCAGATCGTTCACTGATTCCTAAACATTAATCAACTAAGGATTCAAGAAATCAAGAAATGCAAAAGAAAGGTACATAAAATACTCAAAATACAAATCCAGGCGCAGCAAGTATCCCATAACTGCAGTATCAGCCAAAGCAGAAACTGTTTCTTTCACCATCATAACAGTTGAGCTCAATCTTTACAGTAACCAGATTCCAATGGCCTCAAAGAATAGTAATTCCAGACTCAGGTTATAGGGCACTGAGTATCAGCCTGGAGTTCTGATTCCCCTAGTTAGTTACAATATTTACTACCTTTATTCGGGTGGAAGGGAGCACTGAAAAGATACTTCAGCATACTTAATAACTTCTTCCCTTTCTCCATTCCACAAAGACAACATATTCCAAAAATGGAGAATCCTTTCTTTCCCGACAGAGGCCCCCTTTCCTATGGATTCATTGGGCAGGATTACTTCTCCCCAGCATGCATGCATGTAAAGCCAGAAAACACTTCTGCTTTCACTCTTAAAGAGGGTCCCCCAACACAAATGCACCTCTTCCTTTCCTGTATTAAGCAAATGATGCTTCAGTGCTCTGGGTTTCTCCACCGCTGCAAAATGTACAGAGAAGTGGAGGTAGTGAAGGGAAGTTGTCAGTTACTGAGGGATCTTTTTTAAAAGTCTCCAAATTTAAAGTAAAGACTGGGAGTGGGGGGGTGCCCCCTTCCAGAAAAGGAACTGGTGGGCAGGGGGGTCTCTGCCCTAAAAGGGAGCTTTTGTGCGGGGAAAGACTATCCCTACACTGAAAAAGAGCTTGGTATGTGTTAAGGAGAAATGCTGCACCCCTGCAGAGGGGGTCTGGATTTGAAGAAGGGGTATCCTAACCCTGAAGACGGGTGGGTGGGGAGAGCCGTGAGTGTATGGGGAGGGGCGTGCCAGCTATTAGGGGTCTCTGAGAAGGGAAAGGGTTCCCACTTTGGGAGAAGAGCCCCGCAATGAAGGGGGCTCTGGGAAGAAAGGAGGGTCTGGCTTCGAGGGCTGGACATGGGGGAGGGGCTCAGTCCACCGGAGTCCGCGAAGGGGCGGCAGCCTCGAGGGGAACATGTGCAGTGGAACTGCAACCTCCTCCAGGGGCAGGGCGGAGAGTAGGGCCTGGGCTGTGTGTGCAGGGAACAAGGTTCCCACCCTGCGCAGAAGAGGCAAGACTCCGCAGCCGTACTCACCGAGGCTGCCGGCGAAACCGTCCATCTTGCGGGGAAAGCGCCGGGCTCGGGGCTCAGCGGGGCGGGCACTTCATTCAGCAGACCAACAGACTGGCGGCCACTGAGCCGGACCCGCTCGGTCTCTAGGTCGCCCCGCGCGGCTCCCGGACCCCGCCTCCGAGGTTCGTCAGTCCGTCCGCCCTGGGTCAGTCGGTCGCGGCCGCCCAGGCCACTTCCCCGTCAGGTTGAGAGCCGCGCCGCTCCGCCGCCAGCCCGGCCTCCCTCCCAGGCAGCAGCCGCGAGCGCCGCGCCCCGCCCCCGCGCCCGCGCACAGCGGTAGCTCCGCCCCCGCGCACGCCGTCACGCTTCCGACCCCGCCTCCCACGTGACCGCGCGAGGCGGGGTCCCGGAGGCCCCTCCCCTCACCTTGCTCGGCCTCCGCGTCTTCCCCGCTCACGCAGGGCTGGTGGCTCGGCTTGCGTAGTGAGCACGTTGGGGGCCTGGGTCTTGGTTCTTGTAACAGTATTCGTATGAGTGGGGATCAAGTTAGCCTCCAGCCGCGGAGACTCAGGTCTTGCAGTCCCTGGGGAGTCCATGGAGCTCAAGTCTGGAATCCCCCTGAAGGGAAATATCATCTGTGTGTCCTACAAGAACACTAAAAAAGGCAACCAAGTGAAATGAGGGATCCCTTCTTCCTGGGGTTCCCTTCTCCCCTAGTCGGACAAGGGGTAAATGGGGTGAGATATCTTGACCAACTCCAGGCCACCACTGTCCAGCCGCAGGTCCTGGGATCAGAAGCAAAGAATGTTAGTGCTGGGTGAGACCCAAGATTTCATCTTGCTCAACATCTTATGAGGAAGGACATCGAGTCTTAGAAAGAACGTGACCTGCCCAAGGCCATGGAGCCTGGTGGAAGCAGCTCTAGAACCCAGGTTTTCCTACTCCCGCTGGTGGTCTTGCCACCCGCGTATGGCAGATCATAGGATTGCCAACCACTGAATTGTAACAAGGGACTTGCTAGGTGAGTGTCAGTGTCAGGTCACCTTATTTAGGTCTTACTTTATTCACTTGCAAATTCGAAGGCTGGACTTGTACCCAAACATGTAAGTATCCTGGGCATTCAACTTTCTTCTTTTTTTTTTTTTTTTTTTTTTTTTTTTGCGGTACTGGGGATTGAACTCAGAGGCATTCTACCTCCGAGCTATACCCCCAGCCCTATTTTTTATTCTTTATTTTGAAACCGGGTCTCACTAAGTTCAGCCTCCTAAATGCTGGGATTACAAGCGTGCGCCACCACACCCGGCTCAACTTTCTTCTTACTCCTCTAATCCTATTGTCTTCCTTCTAGAGGTCTTTTTTTACAGTGTGTCAAGATCCTTCTGGGACTTGGTTGTGCAGATCAGAGTAAGAGTTAAAGAGAACTATGAGGTACTCAGGGACCGAATTAATAATACAGTAATAAAGAGCTAAGTTAGGGATGAATAAGAGAGTCATTCTCCAGAGTTGCAGGAAAGGAGAGAATGAAACAGGGAGATGAGAAATAGGAGGCAGCAACTGTCATGAGAGGGACTTAGAGGAATTAAATGACTGAAAGGATTAGTAGACATCCTTGCAGTATACTTCTCCCCTTTGGTTCCTCTTTAAAACTCTTCCCTAAAAGTCTAAATGACTGCATGTCTTTTTTGGATACTAGACTTGTTTTTTTCTGAATACCATACTATGTGAAGCGTGCTAAGGCAACCAGGGTAAATTCAGGTTAAAGACCAAGTGGTTTCAGCCAGGCATTCCCAGTATTTGGGAAGCTGAGACAGGAGGATCACAGGTATTAGGCCAGTGTCAGCAATTTAGAGAGACCCTCAGCAACTTATCAAGACCCTGTTTCAAAATGAAAAATAAAAAAGGGCTAACGGTGTAGCTTGGAGGTAGAATGCCCCTGGGTTCAGTCTCCAGTTCCCTACCCCCCACCCCCAGAAGACCAAGTAGTCTTTAAAATTCTTCCTTCTCCAAAACTAAATGATGTACCTGAAGTTTTCCCTGCCGTGGACATTTTCATATCTGCAATTTTCTGTTAAACCTAACCACTTATTCTATGAGAAGGTCTCAATTTTGACAGCTCTTCTGTATGTGCATGTAACATTCTCTGCCTTAATCTATTAAAAGGGTAAGAACAGCCAGGCGTGGTGGTGCATGCCTGTAATCCCTGTACTTGGGTGGCTGACACAGGAGGATCACAGGTTCACAGCCAGCCTCAGCAACTTGTGATGCCCTCCGAAACTTAGTGAGACCGTTTTAAAATAAAAAATAGGGCTGAGAGTGTAGCTCAGAAGTAGAAGGCCTGGGTTCAATCCCCAGTACTACAAAACTTAAATAAATAAGTAGTAAGAACTTGCACTGGTATATTGCTATACATAGATTAATGTGTATATTTTTAATTCAAAGAAAAATTCATATTTTGTAGGGCCTGAAGCTTTTATTATTTGTAGGGACATTCCGTACAAAAATTACAAATACAAAATTAGGTTAAATGGAGTATTTATTCAGGCCAAGAAAAGAAATCACAACAGATTACACATTTAAGCCTATAAGCCAGATGTGGTGGCCCACTACTGTGATACCAGTACTTGGGAGGCTGAGACAGGAAGATCGCAAGTTTGAAGCCAGCCTCAGCAACATATTAAGACTCTCAGCAACCTAGGGAGACCTTGTCTCCAAACAAAAAATTAAAAGGGGATGGGGGGTACAGCTTGGAGGTAGAATGCCCTTGGGTTCAATCCCCAGTACCACCCACACACACACACTCACGCGCGCGCACACACACACACACCTCTAAGTACTATAACCATTAAAAATCAAGAAATACAGGCTAGGGGTATAGTTCAGTGGTAACATTTATGAGGTACTGAATTCTGCCCTCAGCAACACACACACACACACACACACACACACGTATCTTAGTTAACTGCCACAAACTTCCAATACTTTTTTCCCAAATGTTTGCTGTATACTGTCTCTACATATGACAATGCTTCTTTTTTTCTTAAATTGATTGCATTTATTTGATTTGATTCACTAGTTTTTGTACCCAGGTGCTTCATATGCCTTATCCCATTTCAATATCACAGCAAGCCTATGAGATCAGTGTTATAACATTGGGTTTTGTTTAGTTTTTGTTGTTGATGGGTTTTTGTTTTGGTTTGGTTTTTGGTTGTTTTGTTTTTAGTACTGGGGATTGAACTCAGGTGTGCTCTGCCACTCAGCTATATATTTTAAATTTGATACAAGTTCTTGCTAAGTTGCCTAGGCTGGCCTTGAACTTGCAATGTTCCTGCCTCAGCCTCCCCAATAGCTGGAATTAATTAGTTTTTTTAAATAAATGCTTAATTGAAAGGATAGGAAGATAATTCAATTTTTCCTCTATCATGGTAGATCAAATTTGTTATTATTAGTTGAGATGCATAAAACACAACCTCACACATACAATACAAGCTATTTATAGAATTGCAGCAGGCATTCTGACTGATTCTATTTTGTGTGACTTCCACTAAAGAAACAAATTCAAATGTATGGTGCATTTAAAATTGTACATACTGCTTTATTGCATATATTCTTGATAGGAGACAATATCTTTTTTGGCCTGGCATCAAAGAAAATTAAATTCTCCACTTATAATGTACATGTCTGATGATTTCCCCCTAACTAGCTTCTGGCTCTGTAGCTTGCAATCCCTGCTTCTCCCACACTACTCACATACTTCCAGTGCCAGCCATCATAACCTCTAGCCCTGCACCTCCACGATAGGATGCCAGGTGACTCAGAGCAGTGGGCCATAGGACTGTTCCTGGAATCTATTGCTAAACAATGGCAGCCAGCAACAATACAGTCTATGCAAATATATATCTCACTAAGCCTGAAATTCAATGTATTCCCAACTCAACTTTCCCTTGCTGGATACCCAAAACACCCAGAGCTGCTCCAGTACCACTTAACATAAAGGGAAATGTGGCGAAGGGAAGAACGGAATGGAAAAACACACTTTCCTAGACACACTTGGAAAAGATCCATCCAAGTAAGGAGATATGAAGCTTAAACTTCATTGACTTCCTGATAAATCTGCCTCTGTTTTAGTTACTTTTATTTTTATAAAGGTAATCCATGCTCATCCTAACTAGTGACACCAATTTATAATTTTATTTATTTATTTATTTTTTGCGGTACTGGGGATTGAACTCAGGGGCATTCTACCTTCGAGCTATACCCCCAGCCCTATTTTTTATTCTTTATTTTGAAACCGGGTCTCACTAAGTTGCAGAATGCCTCACTAGGTAGCTGAGGCTGGCCGAGAACCCGGATCCTCCGGTCTCAGCCTCCCAAATGCTGGGATTACAAGCGTGTGCCACCACGCCCGGCACCAATTTATAATTAAAAAAAAAAAAAAAAAAGTGGAGCTGATTGTGGTGGGATATGTATTCAGGAGGCTCAGACAAGAAGATCACAGGTTTGAGGCCAGCACATGGTAACTTGGTGAGACCCTGTTTCAAAATTAAAAAATAAAAAGGGCTGGGGTTTAGTTTAGAGGTAAAATGCCCCTGGGTCCAATCCCGAATATTACAAAAGGGGGGGGGGGGTGCAGAGACAGGAAAAATGCAATAAATGTTCATTCAGAAAGAGAATAAATAGAGTCAGGTGTGGTGGCACATGCTTGTAATCCTAGTACTTGGGAAGCTGAGACAGGAGGATCCAGGTTCATGACCAGCCTCAGCTACTTAGTGAGGCCCTCTCTCTGCAACTTAGTGAGACCCTGTTTCCAAAATAAAGAATAAAAAATAGGACTAGGGGGTAGAATGCCCCTGGGTTCAAGCCCCAGTACCGCAAAAAAAAAAGGGGGGGGGAGGGTAAATAGAATAAACTAGGGCAAATAGAGATACAGCAGTTACCTTTCCACAGTATTTCTGGAATCCTGCTGGGTTAAATGATGATTCGTCTCCTTCTCCTCTTTCTTCTTCTGGATTGAACTCAGAGGTGTTTTACCTCTGAGCTAGACCCAGCCCTATTTTATTTTTCACTTTGAAGCAGGGTCTCACCAAATTGCTGAGAGTCTCCCTAAATTGTTGAGACTCATCTTGAACCTGAAATCCTCCTGTCTCAGCCTCCCAACTACTGAGGTTACAGGCATGTGCCACCATGCCACTGTCTCCTCCTCCTCTTCTTCCCCCTCCTTTTTTTTTTTTAAATAGGAATCACATGGAACAGAATTAATCAGAATTTCTGCAGCACTACTATATGAAGAGCAGGGAAAATTCTTCACTTAAATCTTACTCTTCTTTCCAAGAAATTCCCTTGTCTGTTTTGCTGCATGGCCCTGGCTTTGCTGTTCTACAAAGTTCTTTCTTATCTTTTAGTGCACTTTGTCCACATTCCATTGACCACATTCATCTACAAGAGATGCTAGGAAATGTCTTAGTATGTATTCAGAAGGCAAGGAAAAACATTTTGTGACAACCAGATGGTTTCTTCTACACTCCTCTTTATGATGCACATTAGAATTGTGATTTTTCAATTTATTCATTTTATCTGACTCATTATTCAATAAGCATCTCATCCATTAGACCATACACCACAAGGGGAGATTTTAGAACACATGAAAGGTGGAACAACCCAATGATTAAGATTGCAGCTGGGTGGAGTGGTGCATGCTTGTAATCCCAGTACTTGGAAGGCTGAGACAGGGGGATCTGAGTTCGCAGCCAGCTCTTAGTGAGGCCCTCTGCAACTTAGTTTCAAAATAAAGACCCTGTTTCAAAATAAAGAATAAAAAATAAGGCTGGGGGTGTAGCCTGGAAGTAGAATGCCCCTGGGTCCAATCCTTAGTTCCGTAAAAAAAAGAGAGAGAGAACCTGTTTCAAAATAAAGAATAAAAAAAATAGGATTGGGGGTGTAGGTCAGAGGTAGAATGCCTGTGGGTTCAATCATCCCCAGTACCGAAAAAAAAAAAAAAAATAGATTACAGACTCCAGTATCATGTCACCTAGATACAAGTCCCAAAGCTACCATTTACCAGCTATGTAACATAGGAAAAATTACCTTCTCTCTCTGCCTAAGGTTTTTCACCTGTAATATGGAAATAATAGCATTTCTACTTCATAAACGTGTTGAGAGGATGCAGTAAGATAATACATATATGCTTTATAGCACTTAAAGCAGGGCCCAGTGTATTGTAAGTACTCAATATTAATTGCTGCTAGTTTTACAAGTAGGCTTATACTCTGCCTCATTGTGGTCACCATTATATACAAAGTATATACAGAAAAGCTAAACTCATCAGTCTGAATACATTATTTCAACAACCAATGCCTGATGGTTTTAAAGCAGCAAATATTAATTTTTAAATTTACATTTATTGAATTAGATCTTACAAAACAAGTGTCTAATACTACCATAACAAAATGAAAGATGTAACATAAATCTCTCAAAATGAAAATATAGCTGAACATTATCATCAAACACATAAAAATCCAAAGGTACTAAATAGTTATGTAGCCAGGCATAGTGGCACATGACTGTCATCCCAGGGGTTGAGGCAGAATGATCACAGGTTCAAGACCAGCCTCAGCAACTTAATGAGATCCTATTTCAAAATAAATAAATAAATAAATAGGGCTGGAGGTATGGCTTAGAAGTAGAAAGCCCCTGGATTCATACCTGAATTCTTTTCCTCAACAAAGGATTTTCCTTTACATTATTTTCAATGCATGCTCCCCATGATCCCTCAATTTGAGCCCTCTAAATACAATTTAATTCAGAAAAACATAAAATATGCAACATTTTTCAGGAGCCCAATTATTGCAGAAAGGCTAAATACAGGTTTGTTTGGATTTTTTTTTTTTTTTTTGAAGGAGTACTAGGGATTGAAACCAGAGTCATTCTACCTCTGAGTTATACTCCAGACCTGTTTGGTTTTTTATTTTATTTTTTATGCTTTTAACGGTGCATTGTAGTCTCCCACCACAATGCAGTTCATAATTATAGTGGCACGCATGCACACGGCGCCGGTGGGCTTTCCTGCGGCTCCCTCCCCATCCTCCTTTCCCCATGCAGGATATTGAGACTGACGCTGGTATTCTCACATATACACAATGTCCGTGGACGTTCTTCACTGATTGCTTTTTATTTGAAACAGGGTGGCAGTTAGTTGCTGAGGCTGTCCTCAGACTTGCAATCCTATCTGGCTGTAGTGATGTGCACCTGTAATCCCAGTATGTGAGAGACTGATACAGAAGGATCACAGGTTCAAGAACAGCCTCAGCTACTTAGTGAAGACCTCTACAACTTAGTGAGACCCTATTTCAAAATTAAAATAAAATAGGGCTGGGGGTAGAGCTCAGAAATAGAATGCCCCTGGGTTCAATCCCTAGTACCTCAAAATTAAATTAAATTAAAATTAAAATTAAGTAGGGCTGTGGGTGTAGTTCGGAGGTAGAATGTCCCTGAGTTCAATCCCCAGTGCCACAAAAAGAAAAAACACAAACATACAAAAAAAAAAAAACCAACCCTGTAATCTTCAAACTCCCAAGTACTGGGATTACAGGTGTGGGCTACCAATGAGTTTAAAAATTGGAATCTTGAGGCCAGGTGTGGTGGTGCATGCCTATAATCCCTGTACTTCGGAGGCTGAAATAGGAGGATCACAGGTTCAAGGACAGCCTCAGCAAGTGGTGAGACTCCCACCAATCTAGGGTGACCCTGTTTCCAAATAAGAAATAAAATCAGGCTGAAGGTGTAGCTAGAAGGTAGAATGCTTCAGGGTTCAATCCCCAGTATCAAAAAATAAAATAAGAGCTGGGCGTGGTGGCGCATGCTCATAATCCCAGCATTTGGGAGGCTGAGACCGGAGGATCCGAGTTCACGGTCAGCCTCAGGTACTTAGTGAGGCACTCTGAAACTTAGTGAGACCCTGTTTCAAAATAAAGAATAAAAAATAGGGCTGGGGGTATAGCTCAGAGGTAGAATGCCCCTGGATTCGATCCCCAGTACTGAAAAATAAATAAGTAATAAAAATAAAATAAAATAGGCTGGGTGTGGTGGCACACGCTTGTAATCCCAGCATTTGGGAGGCTGAAACAGGAGGATCTGGGTTTGCAGCCAGTCTCAGCTACTTAGTGAAACTCTCTGCAACTTAGTGAGACCCTGTTTCAAAATAGAGAATAAAAAAAATAGGGCTGAGGCTGTAGCTCAGAGGTAGACTACCCCTGAGTTCAATGCCCAGTTACACACACAAAAATAATGTCTGAGAAACAGAAAAGCAAGTGGATAAAAAGAACTTATAGTTGATTTTCAAAGTCAAAAAAAGGGCTGAAGGTATAGCTTGGAAGTAGAATGCCCCTGGGCTCAACCCCCAGTACTGCAATAAATAAATAAATAATAGTAATGATAATAAATTAATTAATTAAAATAAAAAATTGGAATCGACCCTGTGTCTAGCTACCGTCCCCTGTGTGTCAAAATGAAAATACTGAATATTGTGGGAGGAGCTTCAGAATACTTGTGAAGACTCACAAGATCTATTGCCAAGATTAGACTTAACATTTGAAGAAAAATTAAAGATTCCTAAACTGGGACCAGTGGCACCTGTTTATAATCTCAGCTTCTTGGGGGCTGAGGCAGGAGGATTGCAAATTGAAGGCCAGTCTCGGCAACTTAGCAAGACCTTGTTCTTAAAAAATATATTTAAAAAAAAAGGCTGGGGATGCAGCTCAGTGGTAGAGGATGCTTGCCTAGCATGTGTGCGGCCTTGGGTTCAATCCCTAGTGCCGTGCGGACGTCAGTGGCAGGCGGGGGCAACCTAGAGTCCTATACTAATGTCTTTGTTTTACTCTAACTAGCTAAATGACTTTGAAAATCAACTATAAGTTCTTTTTATCCACTTGCTTTTCTGTCTCTCAGACTTTTTTTTTTTTTTTTTTTTTTTTTTTTGCTGTACTGGGCATTGAACTCAGGGGCAGTCTACCTCTGAGCTACAGCCCTAGCCCTATTTTTTTATTCTCTATTTTGAAACAGGGTCTTACTAAGTTGCGGAGGACTTCACTAAGCAGCTGAGGTTGGCCAAGAACCCGGATCCTCCAGTCTCAGCCTCCCAAATGCTGGGATTACAAGCATGGGCCACCACGCCTGGCTCTCAGACATTTTTAAAAATGTGTCAAGATAAATTGTTCTATTTATTTTTAAGTGTGTGGGATTTTCGGCTCCTTTCATTTTATTGTTTGAATGTTTTTTTGTTTGTTTTGGGTTTTTTTTTTTTTTTTTTTTTTTTTTTTTTTTTTTTTTTTTTTTTTTTTTTTTTTTTTTTTTTTTTTTTTTTTTTTTTTTGCTTTTTTTTTTTTTTTTGAGGTACTGAGGATTAAACCCAGGGGCATTCTACCTCCAAGCTATACCTCTAGTCTTATTTTCTATTCTTTATTTGGAAACAGGGTCTCACTAAATTGCGGAGGGCCTCACTAAGTAGCTGAGGCTGGCCAAGAACCAGGATCCTCCAGTCTCAGCCTCCCAAGTACTGGGATTACAAGTGTGCACCATACAATTATGTAGATTGTATAAATATATAGTACATACATATACACATAAAAGTGATAGTGAGAAAGTTCCAGTGTTTTTCTTTGGCCTTTAAAATCAGAAATTAATAGTATCTAAATAGAAAAAAGGGATTTTGCTTTCATAATATATTTAACATGAGCAGTACATGAAAGAATTCCAAAATCTGTACGAGGCTAAATGGCAATGTTGTTCTAGTTTCCAGACATCGAGAATGCCTGGGGATAACTTCAAAATTGCTGTAAGGGAGGGGAAAAAAAAAAGAGCATGAGAGGATACACTCCAAAGTATTAAGTGATAGCTTTGACTAGGAAACAAAATTAAATGGGGAAAGGGAAAGGTAGAAGAGAGATACAGGGGATTTCTGTTTTATGTTATTTTAAGTGTATAAACATGTGTTTTTTTTTTAAACAATTAAAATGTAAAAAAAAAAAAAAAACAAGTTTCAGTGCCTTTTAACTCACACACCCACAAACTGTATCTGCAGAGACTGGTTTAAAATATCCTACTTATTAAATAACTGTTTTACCAATCTTGGCACGATTGTTATCTTTCACCTAAGACTTTCCAGACTTACTGACTTCAGAAAAGAAGCAATTAGCCGTGCATATGAGCCTGAAATCTACCATGTGGGATTGCCAGCCATGCCTCATTTAGGGGATTTGCTGCGAGGATGCAGGAGTGAGTGAATGGGGGCCAACTCACGGTAATTTTGTAGTTCAGATGGTGTCATTCATGACTAACAGAGAGAAGAGAACCAGCCTGGGCTATAGCACTAAGTTCTCCCAGTGTGGACCCAAAATTTATGCCATGAAGTGGGGTTTAAACTTGTTGAGGTTATAGAACCAATTTGAAAACGTCTTTTTATGTGCTCAAGCTTCACCTTTACTAAATGTTGGGCAAGCCTTAGAGATAATAGCTACTAATTTTCATGTGTCCATCATAAAGATATACTTTTTCCCCATGAGGAATTCATAGCAGCCTCTTACCAAATTGAAATTCTGCAGGGAAATACTCTTAAGTAGCAATGTTCGGATGGAAAGCAGCCAATCAAGGAAATTCAATTCTCAAAATTAATAACACAGGAAGTTCTCTGCTTGCAAATAAAATATTTCCAAAAGGTCATTTGTAAGTCAGTTGTTTGAAATTAGGAACAATGGTATAAATGATGGTTAGATTACCACTTAGCCCCCCAAACATGTAGCATGCCAATCCTAACTTGCCTGTACTAAAACCACAGTGATGACAACCTTACTTAAGGTTTCGAATCAGACAGGTCTGAAGTTGAATATTGTCCATTATAAGCATCTGTGGGTTGATGTTGCAACCTAAATACAGCTTATAACACCATTTCAGCTTTCAAAGTGCTGACTTACAAATGCCCGGAGAGGTAGATTTTATTATCCCCATTTTTCAGACCCAGAAAAGGAGTCTGAAGAATATGCAACTAGAAAATGGGAAAATTAAGGCTTGAACCCATATCAGACTGCATCTGAAGGTCAGGCTTTTTTTTTTCCGTTATTGGGGATTAAACCCAGGGGCATTCTACCCCTGAGCTACACCCCCCCAGCCCTATTTTTTATTCTTTATTTTGAAACAGGGTCTCACTAAGTTTTCAGAGGACCTCACTAAGTAGCTGAGGCTGGCCGAGAACCCAGATCCTCCGGGCTCAGCCTCCCTAGTACTGGGATTACAAGCGTGCGCCACCATGCCTAGCTAGGTCAAGCTCTTTTTAAGGTGCCAGTTTGCCTTTTGATCTCATTGAGGGTTCTATCCTTAAACCTCAGACTCAGGCATCCTTCAACGATGCAGTATTATGAGACAGGAGAATTGCAGGTTCAAGGCAAGCTTTAGCAACTAAGTGAGGCCCTATTTCAAAATAAAAAATAAAATGGGGCTAGGAGTATAGTTCAGAGGTAGAATGCCCCTTGGTTCAATTTGCCCAGTACCAAAAAAACAAACAAACAAAAAAACAACGTTGTTTTAGCAGCAAAAGTGATGCAATGCAATCAGAATGTTGCTTTAGGACTATTAACTTGGAGTTGATGAATGGAACAAGTTCTAGAAATGGAGAATACAGTTAGGAAATGGTTGCAGTAGTATGGCAGTTGCAGAAAGGTCCAACAAGAAAATAATATGAAGGAAAACAATGAACAAAACCCCACAGATCTGAGTGACTGACTGCTTCTGAAGCAGGGCATCAAGAAGTTGTCCAGATTCTGTTCCTGATGATGGAGAGAAGGATGGCAGCATTACATGAAAATGGGAAGTTAAAAAATGAGATCAGTGGAGAAAACATATACACAGTGATTAACTGCCTTTTGTGAGAAGCTGAAGGGCATCAGAGGTCATTTCTGGCAGCTGGGACCCAGGCTCATGACCCAAGGCCAACTGGAGAGTCCAATCTAGGTCTTTCAATCTAGGGGGAATGACATAAAAAATAGCAGTCAGGGGCCAAATTCAAAGGCAGTTGAGAAACCGAAGAGCAGCAGCGATTTGGGTGGCAGTAGGGAGGTGGGGTAAGAAGGGGGACAGCCGGCTCCAGGGCGGCGTCCTCACCAGCCTCCTCCTATGGGTGAACTTGGCCTTGTGTTCCGTGCCCGAGACTGCCTGGTGTTTTGCCATTTTCCATGTCTGGTCCTCTGGTCTTCCTGCTGACCGAGTGGGCTACTTGATACCCTCCCAGAGAGTTCATTTTCTGCTTGAGTTGGCCAGAGTGGGTTTGTGTTGTTTGCAGATGAGAATGCTGAGTAGTACAAATGCTGCCTTCAGTTTTAAACAGATTGTGCTTGGTGTCATACGCCAGATGCCCAGATGGAAGCCTCTAGCAAACAGTTTGAGATGTGGGATCAGAGTTAAGGAGTTAAGGAGAGGGTTGAGTCTGGGAATATGGATTTAGGACACTTCTAGAGAAGCCAATGATTTAAGTCACAAGAAATCATATAGGGAAACATTTTGAGAGAGTGGAAACCAGCAGAATATAGAACGTGGGGACCACCAATATTCAGGAAGCAAGCAAATAAGTCAGAAAAGAAGCAGTAATGATAACAGGAAGTAAATCATACTAGTGCCTTGTCACAGAACCAAAAAAAATGATGGAAGTTGAGCCGGGCACCATGGTACATACCTATAATCCCAGTTTTTGGGAAGCTGAGACAGGAAGAGTACATGTTCAAGGCCAGGCTCAGCTACCTAGTGAGACCCTGTTTCCAAAATAGGGTCTCGCTAAGTTGCTGAGGCTGGTCTCAAGCCTGTAATCCTCCTATCTTGGCCTCCCAAGCACTCTGATTTAAATAGTAGTAATTGTAACACATTTTATTTTATTTTAAACATTTTTCTCCAAGTGTCAGAAGTCTATGAGTAAAGAACAGGCATTTAAAAATAAATTTTAACTAGAAATGTAAGAAGTCATAAGTGGTTTTCAAGAGCAATGGAATGCTTACTTGGACTGTGATGATAAGATTAAAGAATTGGAGGTTCCCACCCTTAGTTTATGGCCTTTCATGGATATAATTAAAGCACAGTCTTTCCAGTGGCTTTATAGCAGTTTCCTTTTTGCTTGCAGCCTTTGGAGAGACAATCTTCTAGTGCTTATCATAGGTTGATCAGAACAGTCAACTATAACTTCAGGGTTTTTATGGGTGTGACTGTATTAATTTACCTTTAAGCAGTCTGAAATTATTTTTATAAAAAAACAGTAAGAAATATAAAATGAAAAGTTTGCTTTTGATTGGGTAATTATTTTTAATTTCTCTTAAAAATAATTGTATGTACATGTTCCTGCAAACAAAATGCACATGTGTGTGCATATGACATGAGTGTGTGTCTCCAGATAGATGGCCCAAACCTTTCTATCATCCTCTTCTCAGCCTAAAACTCTGCTTGGCCCACTGAGTGCTTGATATAGATGAGAATAACAGAGGGTTTCTGGTTGCCTAAGACAATGATGATCATCATCTAAGCCCTCCCAATCAGAGAGAGATTTTTCATTCTTAGGTACCTTGGGGACCCGCCTAACTGAGTGGTCATTTTCAATTTAAGATATTGGAAGGATCTATGAACTGAATATTATGTTATATGATAAAATATATAGGAGGTTATCTTAGAAATGAAGCCTTCATTTTTGTTTTTCCTTTTTGTTTTTTCTTTTTCTTTTTTTAGTGTTGGGGATTGAACCCAGGGCCTTGGAGACGCTAGGTAAGTGCTGCACCACACCTCCCCCCCCAGCATTTTTGAACTAGCCTATGAAATGAGACATGAAGTGGTACAGATGGTCCATGATAAAGATGGGCTGTCCTCAACCAAGCATTAGAAGCCATTCCTGTGGAAGAGCCCAGGGTTCTCCCAGGCTAAAGTTGTGGGGAAAGCTACTTCCTAACAGTGCAGGGCAGTTGCTACTCTCCTCTGTCCAGGATTCTGTACAAAACAAGGCTTTTCAAAGTAGCCACACCATAAGTTAAGAAGTATCAGCATTCAAAAGACTTGAACACATATTTCCTGAAAGCAGAAATACAAATCACCAATAATTGTGTGTAAGAACAATACTGTTTAAAAAGTAGTAGCCAGGCGTGGTGGCGCACGCTTGTAATCCCAGCATTTGGGAGGCTGAGACTGTAGGATCTGGGTTGGAGGCCAGCCTCAGCTACCTAATGAGGCACTCTGCAACTTATTGAGACCCTGTTTCAAAATAAAGAATAAAAAATAGGGCTGGGGGTATAGCTTGAAGGTAGAATGTCCCTGAGTTCAATCCCCAGTACTGCAAAAAAAAAAAAAAAAAAAAAAAAAAAAAAAAAAAAAAAAAAAAAAAAAAAAAAAAAAAAAAAAAAAAAGTAGTACATCCACACAAAAGCCTAGACATAGATATTTACAGCAGCTTTGTTCATAAAATTGCCCAACCTTGAAGCAACTAAGATGTCTTTTGGAAGATGAATATTTATTCATTTGTGGTACCTGCAGACAAAGGAATATTCAGTGCTAAAAAAGAAATGAGCTAGTAGATCATGAAAAGATATAGATGAACCTTAAATGCATATTAATATGAAAGAATCCAATCTTCATATGCTGTATACGACATAATTCCAATCATGTGACACTCTGGAAAAGAAAACCATGGAGACAGTAAAAAGATCAGTGGTTGCCAGAGGTTAGTGGAGAGTGAAGGAGGATGGGTGGAGCACAGAGGATTTTTAAGGCAGTGAAAATATTCGTGTGTGTGTGTGTGTGTGTGTGTGTGTGTGTGTGTTGCCGAGGATTGAACCCAGGGACATTTTACCTCTAATCAAACCCCCTAACCCTTTTTATTTTTAAAACAGGGTCTCACTAAGCTACCACATTCTGGCTTCAAGCCTGTGATCCTCCTTCTTCAGCCTCCTAAGTACTGGGATTACAGGCATTCACTATTGCACCCTACTGCATTGAAAATATTCTGTATAATGGTAGATACATGTCATTATACGTTTGTTCAAACCCATAGAATTTACAGCGCCAAGAGTGAACCCTAAAGTAAACTCTGGACTTAAGGTGATAATGACATGTTGATGTGGTTTCATTAATTGTAACAAATGTACTACTCTGAGGTGGAATGTTGGTAATATGGGAAAGTATACCCATGGGCGGCAAGAGGTATATGAGATATCTCTGTGCTTTCTCAATGTTGCTACAAACCTAATGTGTTGATTTAAAAAATAAAGACTCTATGATTACAATGCACCAATAACATTTTTAAAAATAAAAAATAGAGCCGGGCGTGGTGGTGCACGCTTGTAATCCCAGCATTCGGGAGGCTGAGACCGGAGGATCCGGGTTCGCGGCCAGCCTCAGTTACCTAGTGAGGCACTCCGCAACTTAGTGAGACTTGGTTTCAAAATAAAGAATAAAAAAATAGGGCTAGGGGTGTAGCTCGGAGGTAGAATGCCCCTGAGTTCAATCCCCAGTACTGCAAAAAAAAAATAAATAAATAAAGACTCAAATTTTTAAAAAAGAGACAAGGAAGGAAAAATAGTGCAAATTAAAATGAGACTGCTTGGCAGAAATCAAATTAGAAAAATTATTTTTAAAAACTAGTGTAGCCAGGCATGGTGGTGCATGCTTGTAATCCCAGTACTTGGGAGGCTGATATAGGAGGATTGCAGGTTCACAGCCAGCCTCAGCAACTTAGTGAGGCTGTCTGCAACTTAGTGAGACCCCGTTTCAAAATAAGAAGCAAAATAGGGCTGGGGATGCAGCTCTGAGGTAGAATGCCCCTGGGTTCAACCCCTAGCATCAAAACAAAACAAAATAAAAACTAGTGTAGATAAGGAGGCAGGTAAATAGGACTCTCTTAAACAGCTAATAGATGTATAAAATTCTTAGCATTTTCAGAGGGCAAGTTAGTATTGTTTATCAAAATCCCCAAGCTGGGTGTGGTGTTGCATGCCTGTAATTCTAGCACTTGGGAGGCTGAGACAGGAGGATCACAATTTCTTGGCTAGCCTCAGCAACTTAGGTCCTCCACAGCTTAGTGAGACCCTGTTTCAAAATAAAATAGGCCTAGGGGTATAGTGGTAGAATACTACTGGCTTCAATCCCCAGCACCACAACAAAACAAAACCCCTTAAGATATGACTACCTTTATTAACTCAGTAATTTAACATTAAGGAATTATTATTATTATTATTATTATTATTATTATTATTATGCTTTTATTGGTGCATTATAGTCTCACATCATAATGTAAATCATGTTGACAGTGACATACATGCACACAACACTTGCTGTGCCACCTGCCTCTCCATCTTCTCCCTTCCCTACAGAGTACTGGGATTGACGTTGGTATTTTCACATATGTACACATAGTTGATGGTAGCATTTCCATTAATGAACCTCAGTCTTCCTCCTCCCCTTCTCTTAGACCACCTCCCTGGCTCCACTGAGGTTTCTCCTCCATTGTCTGGAGTCCCTCTGATATCCCAGTTACTCCCTAGCTTGCACATATTAGAGAAAACATATGACCCTTCACTTTCTGTGACTGGCTAATCTCACTTAACATACTATTCTTTAGGTCCTTCCATTTTATTGCAAATGACATAATTTTGTTTTTCCTTATTGCTGAGTAGAATTCCATTGTGTGTATATCCCATAATTTTGTAATCCATTCATCTGTTGATGGACACCTAGGTTGGTTCCATAATTTGGCTATTGTGAATTGTGCTGCTATGAACATGGGTATGCATATATTTCTGTAGTCCTCTGATTTCAGCCCCTCTGGAAAAATACCCAGGAGTGGTATAGCTGGATTATATGGTGGATCCATTCCCAGTTCTCTGAGGAATCTCCACACTGATCTCCATAGCAGCTGAACTGGTTTGCAATCCCACCAACAGTGTAGAAGGGTTCCAATTTCCCCACATCTTTGTCAGTATTTATTGTTTTTTGACTTCTTGATGATTGCTATTCTGATTGGGGTTAGATGAAATCTCAGTGTAGTTTTGATTTGCATCTCCCTAATTTGCTAATGAAGTTGAACATTTTTTCATGCATCCATTTGCCATTTGTATCTTTTCTTTTGTGAGTGTCTATTCAATTCAATTGCCAATTTCTTGATTGGGTTATTTGGTTTTTCTTAGCATAGTCTTTTATGTTTTTTATATATTCTAGATATTAGTACTCTATCTGAGGGATAGCTGGTGAAGATTTTCTCCCCTTCTGTAGCCTTTTTCTTTAGATTCTTGGTGGTTTCCTTTTATGTGCAGAAACTTTTTATTTTAATGCCATCCCACTTATTAATTCTTGCTTTAATTTCCTGAGTTTGGGGGATCTTTTTTTTTTTTTTTTTTTTTTTTTTTTTTTTTTTTTTTTTTTTTTTTTTTTTTTTTTTTTTTTTTTTTTTTTTTTTTTTTTTTTTTTTTTTTTTTTTTTTTTTTTTTTTTTTTTTTTTTTTTTTTTTTTTTTTTTTT
>PVLC010013271.1:0-17290 GCA_004027655.1 Graphiurus murinus | reverse complement strand
AGTTTGGGGGATCTTATTGAAGAAGTTTCTACCTGTGCTTTTATGTTGGGCTTATGCCCTCCTCTAGTAACTTCACAATCTCTGGTCTAACTTCCAGGTCTTTGATCCATCTGGAGTTGACTCCAATGCAGGGTGAAAGGTAAGGATTTAGTTCCATTTTTCTACAACTGGATAACTAGTTTTCCCAACACCATCTGTTGAAAAGGCTGTCTTTCTCCAATGTATGTCTGCCACCTTTGTCAAAAATCAAGTGGCTATAAGTGTGTGGGTTTGTTTCTGTATCTTCTATTTTGTTCCATTGGCCTATGTGTCTGTTTTTGTGACAATACTATGCTGTTTTTATTACACCTGGTTACAATATTACTTTTAATAATGCAAAACCAAGCCGGGCGTGGTGGCACACACTTGTAATCCCAGCATTTGGGAGGCTGAGACCAGAGGATCCGGGTTCGAGGTCAACCTCAGCTACCTAGTGAGGCACTCCGCAACTTAGTGAGACCCTGTTTCAAAATAAAGAATAAAAAAATAGGGCTGGGGGTGTTCGATCCCCTGAGTTCAATCCCCAGTACTGCAAAAAAAAAAAAAAAAAAATCAAAATCAGAAATAACCTACATGTGCAACAGGAGGGCCATAATTAAATAAATTGTGCTATATCTTTAGGTTGGAATACCATGCAGCTATAAAAATCATATTGTGAGAAAATGGTTAACAATGTGGGAAAGTGTTGACATTTTACTAAGTGAAAAAAAGGCAGTTACACAATAGTGCTATTGGATGACCTCAGCATTTCAAAAGAGATGATTGTGTATCTACAGATCTACACACAAGAGAGTAAAAAACTACTGAATGTTTATAGTGGTTATTTTCAAGTTCTGGGATTACAGATGATTGTTATTCTTTTACTTTTTCCTATTGTGATAAGGCACAAGCATTGCTTTGGTATTCTGGAACAATGTTGTTAAAAGCGAGCAAAAGGTATCAGGCCTGGTAACACACACTTATAATCCCAGTGACCTGGGAGACTGAGACAGGAGGATGAAATGTTTGAGGCCAGTGTGGGCAACTTAGATCCTGTCTCAAAATAGAAAATAATTGTAGCTGGTCATGGTAATGCACACCTGTAATCCCAGTACTTGGGAGGCTGAAACAGGAATATTGCAAATTCAAGACCAGCTTCAACAACTTAGCAAGATTCTCAGCAACCTAACAAGACTGTTTCCAAACAAAAAGTAAAAAGAAAAAAAAAAGGTTGGCGGTATAGCTTGGCAGTAGGATGCCTCTGGGTTCCATCCTCAGTACCTACCACCAAAAATAAATAAATAAATAAAGGGATGTGGCTCAGTGGTAGAACACCCTTATGTTCAACCCCCAGTACTACAAAAACAAACACAACCAAGTACTTCTAGAGAATTACTGCCCATGAATTAATGAAGCCAGAGAAAACCTGCTTCTTCTAGGATATGCTAATTGAGCCAGGTGTGGTGGTGCATGCTTGTAATCCCAGCATTTGGGAAACTGAGACCTGAGGATCTGGGTTCGCCACCAGCCTCAGCTACCTAATGAGGGCCGCTGCAACTTAGTGAGACCTGTTTCAAAATAAAGAATAGAAAAATAAGGCTGGGGTATATCTCGAAGGTAGAATGCCCCTGGGTTCCATCCCAGTACCACAAAAATAAAAAAATAAACAAGAATAAAATATGCTGATTGGACAGCTTGCATAGATGTCTTCTTTGACTCACACTTCCCCCATTTGGAAGCAGGGTCAACAATAGGGTAGATGTTTCAGTGTGGACTGTGCCCTAAACATTTCTTCCCACTTGGGATGCTGGGGGCTCTGAGCTGCTCATGGTTATCTGGACTGAGGGACACACTCAAGGGAGAACTAGGACAGCTGGTGTGGTGTGAGCAGAGCCCTGAAATGTTCTAGTGCGCACCATTAGACAGTCTATTCTCTGTCACTCTGCATTAGACTATTGTGGATGTTTTATATAAGTGGAATCAATCAACAATATATACCCTTTTCTGTCTACTTTCTTTCACTTAACATTAAGTTTTCAAGTTTTATTCATTTTGTAGTCTGCATCAGAATTTATTTTCTTTTTATAACCAAGGAATATTCCACTGTCTGGATATATCACATTTTGTTTACCTAGTCATCAGTTTATATACTTTTGAGTTATTTGTACTCAATATTATATGAATATTATAAATAATGCTCTGAACAATAGTATACAAGTTCTTGTTTTCATAGAAGTGGAATTTCTGGGTCATCTGGTAACAATTCTAAGATTAACAGTTTGAGGAAACATCTAGCACTAGTTTTTTTTTTTCTTGTACTGGCGATTGGACCCAGGGATGTTCAGTCTCTGAGCTGTACCTCACCTTTTTTGTTTTTTATTTTGAAATAGGGTCTCGCTAAATTGGTGAAGCAGTCGTGAACCTTCAACCCTCCTATCTCAGTCTCCCAAGTACTGGGATTACAGACATGCTACACCATGCCTTAGCTCTGCCACTATTTTTTTTTTTTTTTTTTTTGGCGGTACTTGGTAATTGAACCCAGGGGCATTCTACCTCAGGGCTAGGTCCCCAGTCCTATTTTTTATTCTTTATTTTTTGAAACAGGGTCTCACTAAGTTGCAGAGGGCCTCACTAAGCAGCTGAGGCTGGCTACATACCTGGATCCTCCAGTCTCAGCCTCCCAAGTACTGGGATTACAAGTATATGCCACCACTCCCAGCTCTGGCACTGGTTTTTATGAGTCCTGGTTGTTCTTGAGCTTCCTCAGTATCCTCCACATAAAATATATGAATTTCTATTTTTTTCTTCTTCTTTAATCAACTTGAGTTGATTTCAGTAACATTACTTGCAACCTCATAAGCCTTAATAAAGTCACCTACTTTATTACCTCTAGTTTAGGCTTTCCTGATTCCTCAGTCCTATTATTTTGGTTCCATGTTTGCCTGCCTATTGGTCAATGCTTTAGTTTGGCTTTATTTTGCCTGCAAGTATCAATCAGTTATTCCAGTTAACTCAAGTCTAAGTTAGCTCAATTATTAAAAAAAAAAAAATACATGGTAAGATATTAAAAGCAAAAACAGAAGCCGGGCGTGGTGGCGCACGCTTGTAATCCCAGCATTTGGGAGGCTGAGACCTGAGGATCCGGGTTCGCGGCCAGCCTCAGCTACCTAGTGAGGCACTCCGCAACTTAGTGAGACCCGGTTTCAAAATAAAAGAATAAAAAATAGGGCTGGGGGTGTAGCTCAGAGGTAGAATGCCCCTGAGTTCAATCCCCAGTACCGCAAAAAAAAAAAAAAAAAAAAAAGCAAAAACAGGAACCATAATGGGCTGGCTTCAGAGAAACAAGTACTGAGAGCTAGTTCTCAATTTGAGGTTACTGAATAGAGTTCACCAATTAAAACTTCATAGGTCTTTACTGTATTTCATCATTGTAAATATAGTTCAGCCATAGTCCCTTCTGCATTGCTATTAACCGATAACTTGATGACAGCTCTGTGACAGAGTGACTCTGATTAGCACAGTGAATCATTTTATACCCAGCTACAGGTCAGAGAAATCTAACCAACCTATGAATAGGCTGCCCTTGAATCAGATGCCCACCTCTGGTCCAATCAGCCATGAGATCAGAAATCTGGATCCCATGGTACCAAACATGAATGCTGGGCCTACTTCTTCAGCAGGGGCCAGAAGTTACAGCAGTTTCCACTAGATGATATTAGGACAGGAGGACATAGAGATTGATTTCGCTTTTCTGTTTGTTTGTTTTGTGGTACTGGGGATGGAACCCAGGGGCATTCTACCTCTGACCTACACCCCCAGCCCTATTTTTAATTCTTTATTTTGAAATGGGGTTTCATTAAGTTGTAGAGAGCCTCACTAAGTTGCTGAGACTACTGGCAAACCTACAATCCTCCTGTCTCTGCCTCCCAAGTACTGGGATTACATGTGTGCACTGCCATGCCTGGCTTGATTTCACTTTTTTAATGATTGATATTTTAATGAAAATGGATCACCTCTTTTGCAATCAACTTCCCTTTGGTCTTAGCAATTCTGCTAGGATATAGTTTCCTGTTCAGTCTCCAGCTCTATGCACTGCAATCAAGGGTAAGACAAACTCTTTATCCCATCCCAACCCAACCTACTCATTACTCAACTAGTTCCTGTGAGAGGAACTGGATTAAACATATGTACTAAAGGAAATTTGTCCTCTTGGGTGAAAGAGTAGAAAGGAGTCCCTGGGAAGGTCCCATTTCCTGTTCCTATCAGGGCCTCTCTCCACTCCCACCCTATTTCCTAAAATCTATAGGATTAGAGCCATAGCAAAGGCTCACAGAGTACAGAAAAGCCCACAGTTTCCAGGTCTAATTTCCACATGTCATACTGGAACAGAACAGGAAGCTTCTTGAGCCAAAAGTCAAGCTGCAGGATGGGTGGAAGACCAGCCTTAAGTACTTTCTTTCTGTAAGAACACAACCGATAGATATAAGTTTATTTATACAGGGTAAAATGTAGGCTTTAGTATGTTAGAATGAGAAATAACTTTTGAAATGGAAATATAAACTCTTATCATTAATGTAAGATTTTTCCAGAATATTAAATTACATGAATATGTATACATATTTTTCCATTAATAAAGCAAAAACAAAACTTTTAAACCCTTTACGTTTCATAAAAGTCTTCCATTTGGAAAGATATTCTGATTTCTAAAGAAGATAGGCCCATAGTTTGCCCTCCTTTTATTTTTTGTTTCTGCAATTTTTTTATATGCTTCCCTGTGGCTAATGTCAAGTGTGCATTTGCCAGATTGTCTGGACCCACTCCAAAAGAAATATCTCACTCATATCTTTAAAGAAAAAGGCATTTAGTACACATGTCTAAAAGCTAAAGTAGCTTGAGGGTAGGGATAGGAACAGCAATAGAGGACAGAGATGGGAGAGTTTCATATTTTACTAGCAAACTTCTGACTATACTTTCTGAACCTTAGCATTTTAGGAATTTGAGTTAGCCAAGAGTTAATTGTGAAAGACTCATACCCAGCAGGAATCAGAAGAAGGGGAGATTATTTGCATGTGTTTTATAGTACTTAATTGGAATTGCATTATTCACTAACCCAGG
The DNA here is from genome assembly GCA_004027655.1 of Graphiurus murinus. Lineage (NCBI taxonomy): Eukaryota > Metazoa > Chordata > Mammalia > Rodentia > Gliridae > Graphiurus > Graphiurus murinus. The sequence goes on along the minus strand of PVLC010013271.1, from coordinate 12,157 downwards.
CACAACACAAACATGTTTGTTAATTTTAAGGCTGTCTGCTGCCCTGCAGTGTGAGTTTGCTCAGCAGCCAGCGTGGCACAGAGACACAGTTGAGAGCCCAGACTCAGGGCCTCTGACAGTGAATATTGGGACTGAAGAGCTTTCTCAAGGCTGGCTAGCTACTGTCAGGAGCAGTGCTTAGGCAGGCTTGTGCTTGGTAGTTTGAGTCAAGTTGATTTAGCAATCACACTGCCCTTTAGATTACTTACATATTCCTAAATCTATCCAAAGAGGCTGAATTCCCATCTACAACATGGGGGTAAAATGCGACAGGACAAAGCTTGGGGTTTTAATGAAAGGAGAGCCACAGACTTTAGGATAGAGAACAAAGGTGCAGGGTGTGGTGGTAAAAAGCATGGACTCCGGAGACAGACTCCCTGGGTTGGACTCACTGCTCTCTCCTTCCTGACTTCCAAGTCAATTAACTGCTCTGTGCCTCACTTTTCCTAACTGTAAAAAGAGAGCTTAAATATCCCCTTTTTTAATAGTGTTATTATAGGTATTAAATGAGTTATATTCATAAAGTCACTAGGACATTGTCTGACATGTAGTAAATGATATATGTATTTGTTAAATAAACAAAATAGAATATAATGATTGCTGCTAATCAATTCTAGAACCCTATATCTCAGATGAAACAGGGCATGAATGCTAGAAACAACCCAAGATGCAGCACATCTAAACACACTACAGTATTATTGTACTATAAAGTACTGTGTACCTACTTTTAGAATGAGACATTTATATATTCTTCTGTGGAATAATTCCTAAAATATATTGTTAACAGAGACAGCAAGTCCCAGTATAAGATAGGTAGAAATATTATGAAAACTAACATTTACTTAGTATTTTCTATGTGTCAGACACTGTTTTAAGAGCTTTACATATATTAACTCACTTAATCTACATAATAAGGAAGGTTTCTATTTTCATCGTTGTAGAAACAAATGAGAAAACTGAGTCTCAGAGAAATTACATCAGGCAAGGTTTGAAAACACAGACATTACCACTAACCTCTAAAGAAGGAACTGAGATCATTTAGTGGGATCAGGTGGTGGTGGATGACTTAGGTAAAAGGGGACTTTCACTTTTTATGACATATGATGAGTTATTTAGTACCATACAAATATAAAGCTTTTGGAATTAAAAATAACTGTTAATTTTACTTAACACATATGAAGGACTTATTTGATGCCAGGCAGTGTTCCTTAAGGCATTACATATATTAAATAACTTAATCCTCTTAAAAATGTCTATTTTGCAGCAGAAGAAGAGATACTTATGAAGATGCAAGCTGGGATTTGAACTCATGAAGCCTGGATGCAGATTCTGTACTCTTAATCACTATCCTATAATGTATACATGTGTGAGCTCAGCCCCAAACCAATGGCCATCACACATTTTCAAATGCCTCACCAGGGCCTTGGGGAACACTCATTAGCCTTCTGATTAGAAATACACACCCTAGAATCACAGAAACGTGGACATGATTTCCATCTCTACTAGTTACTAGCTGTGTGAGCTTGGGCTACTTATTTAACATTGATCTGAGGATCCTCAACTGTAAAAAATGGAAAGAATAATAGCTACTATCACATAGGGAATTATGAGCATTAAAAAATATTAGTACAAGCTGGACAAAGTGGCACACATGTATGATCCTGGCACATATGATCCTGGAGGCTGAGACAGGAGGATCTCAGGTTTGAGGATAGCCTCAGCAACTTATCGAGACTCTATTTCAAAATAAAAATAAAAAAGGCCAGGCATGTAGCTCAGAGGAGAATGCCCCTGGGTTCAATCCTCAGTACCAAAAATATTAGAACACATAAAGTGCTTAGCACAGAAACTGGCACATAGCAAGAAACAAATCAATGTTAATTGTTGCTGTTATAAGTTTATAGTTGAGGTATCCCCTTTCCTACTTCCATTAACACTGAGGGTAAACTCTTCCATCCTTATTTGGGATACAAAGGCTCATATCTTAGGTCCAAGTAATTCTACTGTAAAGAATTTGCCCTTCAATGTGCCTGCAAAAAGGGCACCAAGGAATCTGTATAAAAAATGTTTACTGAGTTATTGTTTATCAAACAATGAACTGGAAACCACCTAAACATCCATCATTAGGAAACTAAATAAATTTTTATACATCCATGTAAGGAATGACCTGGGAAAGGCCCAACAAAGAGCAGCCTTCTTCCCCACTCATATCTGAACAAAATGAGTAATAGAATAAAGGAGTAAAAGATGAAGGACTAAATACCTCTGATAAAGGCTAAGTTGGATGCTGTTCTGTACTTTAGCTAAAATTAAGTGGGAGTCAGATAGGCTTCCTCCTACTAAAACCCAGAATTGGGCACACATTCCCAGTTCTGCCCATTTCTGAGGGAGCAGAAGACCCATTCCTTGTAGGTAACTCAATCCTAAGAAACATGCAGAGTTGAACCTAGTGTGTTTAGGTTACTCTTCCAAACTTGTTAATGCGATCAATCATTCTGCACTTTGAGAGTAAAGAAAGGAAAGGGGGAGAAAGGGCCAGGAGAGACATTATTGAATGCTTTTCACTCGGAAGGCATGCTCTCTTCTAATAAAGACAACACAAACCTTAAATGTTGGAAATATAACTGCTGTGCATATGATCACCAAGACAACATATTAGATGCAAAAAGCGAGATGCAGAGTGGTAAATATAAGAGCTCTTTGAAGTAAAATTTTGCTAGAGGACAAACCCAAACATATAATAATAAAGCTACCAAAAAATAATAATAATGCTTAGATTTTGGGAAGTGATTCAGGGGAGAAGAGGGAGTTTTTATTTTTTTCTTTTGTGTCTTTTTTTAAAAAAACTGTTTTAATCTTCTTCCCATGTGTATGTAATACTTTTATTTCTAAAAATATTGTTTGGGTTATTTGGACTGAGGGATTAATGACCACTGAGTTCTTCTTTATATTTCTCTGTGAAAAGAAGTTATAATAAATGTTATTAAAAAAAAAAAAAAAAAGGCAGCCAAAAAAAAAAAAAAAGTGCCCTCTCTAGCCTTGGGAGTCTAAATGAGCTATAATCATAGAGACGCCAGACTAGTCAAAATTGGAAGAAAGAGCTATAATCACAGAAAAAGAACTCTCTCCACAATTTGAAGTAGCCCAGAAAAAGCAGCAGTAATGACAGCAGAGCTGACTTCAGGAAAAAGAGACGGGAGCAGCCTGGTGGGGCCTGGAGTAAGTGGAATGGATGGATGGCAACTGACATGACATCAGAGAACCCAAGCTGCCACCCAGGACCCAAGTCTCCCTAGAAAGGGAGAGCGGGAGGGTCTAAAGTGTAAAATCGGCAGGAGGTGAATTTAGGAGTAAAGTTTAAAGTGAACATGTCTCCTGGCCTGATGGTACTTATGGCTCAAGTGGCCTTGGAGAACCTGGTCACAGTTGTGTAACTAAGCAGTATTGCTCCAGAGAAATGCGCTGGATGATAGAGCCACTTCCTGCAGCCCCAGGTAATCGAAATTAGGTCAGTGTGATGAGCCTGTGAGGAGGTGAGGTCTGCCTCAAACAAGTAGTTCATCTCTCCTCCTTCTGCCTGCCAGAGCTCTGGCAGGAAACATCATTCCAGCAAAGCCTACATGTGGCCTGATTACTTGTCCCACAACTCGGACACTAGACCAGACTCTGTAGAAGAATTCCAAAGAATGATTTTTGTGGAAACAAAAGACAGTAATTCATGCCTTGCCCAAATTCCTTAAAGCAGCTTTGTTTTACTATAAACCTCGCATCCCAACTAGTGTTTCAAGTGACTGCAGCTGCCCACATGAAGCCATTTCTCACTCTTTTCTGGCAGTTGAATGCTCAGGAACAGCTATTTCTTAAACTTCCTTTGGTTCTCACAAAACGAAAGCAGCCATTATATAGGAGAGCGTGCAGCTCCCCGGGTGAAGGCGCCCTGACGTTTCCTTTGTGTAAAGTGGTCAGAGCAGTGAAAGTTCACACAGAGAGACCATCTCCAGCAAGAGAGCGGGCGTGAGAATTAGTCAGCAGCTAGACGCACTCAGATGTCCATGAGGTTGTAACTTAATCTTGACAACATAGTCTTTCCTGGAAGAGACTCGAGCAGAGATTTATCATTTTATAATTTGTGGTTTAAATTTGAGCCATAAACCAAGGAGCATCTGGATTGGTTTGAGGCATTTTGGAGTCTTTTTAAAGCCCCAGGAGGCAGGAAGACAGCTTCTAACTGGAGGCTACATGTGCTTGGTTTGTTCGCTGAGGCAGAGCACAAAGGACAAGGTTTCTGCACTCCCTCTCTTTTCTTAGGAAATGTATGGAATGCATGTCTTTGTTTGTTTTAGACTTAGGGGAAAGGCAGACTTTGATAGCTGGAGCCTTGCTCTGGCCCCCTCCTATCTTACCACTGTGGGTTTTCAGAGGTTCCAGGGTCCCCCTGGGAAATGAGAAGCTGGAAGCCGAGAGGGGGGAAATGGGTGGAGAAAGGGGAAGCCAGGGGAAGGGAGGGGTGCCAGAGATAACTGTGCTGACTTCACAGTTTTCCATCAGGGCCTGCCCTGCCCACCTCTGTTGACATCAAAGCTCTGAACCTCTGTGCGCTTGCTCAGTCCACCCTGCCTGCTGCCCTGAGACAAGAACTGGCCATCAGCCCTACGACAACACTGAGAACAAAATTTCTGCAATGAACTTCTTGTTAAAAGAAAAAATATATATACACATACATGTGTACATATGTGTATGTTGTGTATATATATATTCGATATACATATATATGTATACATTATATATATATATAAAATGCTGGGGTTCAAGCATCCACCAGAGACAAAGACAGCTTTTACGGAGAGATGTCTCCACTTCAGCAACTTGGGCAGTTCTCCAAGGTGTCTCTCGAGTTTTGCAGCAGTGTTGGCTGTCTGTGGGCAGATGGGTGTGGCTTTTGTAATCATGTTGGGGGGCCTGAATTTGGGAAAACTTGGCTCCTCTCCCTGGAGCAATTCAGGACATCAGGTTTTGTTTTGTTTTTTTTGTGTGTGTACTGGGGATTAAACTTAGGGGTGCTCTAAGACTGAACTACATCCCCAGCCCTTTTCATTTTATTTTGAGGCTGACTTCAAGCTTGCAATCCTCCTCCTTGGCCTCCTGAGTAGCTGGGGTTACAGGCATGCACCATGGTGTCTGGCTAGGGCATCAGACTTTTGCTGGCAGCTGAACTCCAAAGTCTGTTGCCATTCCCTCTCTCTTTCCTGCTCCCTGTGATGGGATTTAGTTGTTTTCATTCCCATGTCTCTATTCTCTGAAGTCATCTGGCTTTTCCCCAGGGAGGAAGCAGAGGAAGTAAGATGACTACGTCTGCTATTACTTATGACCTTCAAATCTGCTTGTCACTTGAAGCCAGGACCAAAAGAGACACAGCACCTTCACAGGGCAAAAGCAGTGCCATAGAGTCTACACGTAAACCATGTTGAACAACACAGGTTTAAAATACATACAATGCAGCCAGCCTCAGCTACTTAGTAAGGTCTTCCACAACTTAGTGAGAAATAAAGTGTTTCAAAATAAGGAATAAAAAATAGGGCTGAGGGTATATTACTGTAATCCCCAGTACTGCAAAAAATACATACATACAATGTATATGATAATTCACAGACAATGCAAGAAGTGTTATCTTGAACTACCTCCTCTTATTGAATGTGAATTTGAAGATAAGCCAGGGCTAGAAGTAGGTTCCTTGGAAATTCAGCTTCAGTAGCAAATCTAAGCACTAAAAGCAGTTTAAAGGTACTAGAACTTGGGCTGGTGGTATAGCTCAGTGGTACACTTAGGATGTAGGAGGCCCTGGGTTTGAGCCCAGCACTCGTGCCCCAAAGAGTGAAAAAAAAATGTGCAACTGGTCATAGAGTGTAGTTACAAGTTACAAGATGCCAGCACCTGATCACTGCTTGCCCTCTGTCCTGACTTGAGCAAGTCCCCAGGAGAATGTGGTCTAGACTCTTCTGGACCATGGCCCTACTGAGAGCTATCTGTACTTGCTCTGGCCAGGACTGCACTTGGGCCGAAGGGCATTTTAAAGAAAACATGATTCTTGTCGGTAAAGGAAACAATAGAAATGTCACATTTTTAGATAAGAAATAAGTGAATAGGGTAGTCCAAATCCTATATGTAATACCAGGGATTTAAAAATTGGGAAATGAGTGCTTAGAAGAGCTAGAGACATACCTAATGTAAGGTTTTCACTAGTGATCCCATAAACAAGAATTAGTATCTGAGTCAAATACATCCTTGAGGACCCAAATCCAATTAAGACTTTTACTCAAAACTGGGCTTACTACAAGCAGCACATGATACTCTCTTATGGTTAAGGTAGCTGCAACTCTGTCCTGGCTTTCTAGACTCAGATAGTCTCCCCGCCCCCAACTGTCAACACCTTTGAAACTGCTTTTTGGAGAGCCATCTTGATTCAGCTTGTAGGCATTCTTGGGGCCCCCTTCCCAGAAGAAATGCTGTCTGGGCTAGGTCCAAGTCAGGCTCTGCTTGCCTGAAAGTGTGTTGTCTCTGCCTTTGACCATCTGATAGCTAAAGCTCCAGGCTCCTGATCCTCAATCAACACCAGCAAATCTCTGGAGTGTTGGCTCAACTCACAGGCCTTAATCTTTAGCTCTCACATAGTTGAGACAATTCTTTTTTTTAAAAAAGACATTAAGGCTATATTAAGCCTCTCTTCCCTGAATTCTTTTTTCTTAAATGCCTATCATCATCCCTGTACTACTATTTACTGCATCCCTCATATGACCTAAGTCCTGGGGTACACAAGGGAAACTTGGTCCATGCTTTCATGAAATATTAAGTGCCATGGGTAACCACCGTATCATGGTGTAACCAAGTTAGACATAAAAAAAAAGATGATAGCTTACAGCCTTCTGTCCCATTAATCGTGCGTTCACCCCACCTAACAAAGTAAGGGATCTACTGCTTAAGTTCTTCAACATTCTCTTGGCTCGCTTCCCAGCTGTGGTCGAATTCTCTGCATGCTCATTCCTCCTTTTCTGGATTACTTGTGGAATTGCCAGGAGGATAGAGGCATGAAGAATGCAGGCAGCAAAAGAATAAAAAGCATCTGCAAATGATTGGCAGCAGCCAGTTACAGTTGGACAGAGTTGGGGCTTTTGGGTTGCAAGCAACAGAAACCAATCTGATTGACATAAGGAACTTGTTGAAATGCCATTGGGCAATCCATCGAATCACTGGGAAGATGAGAGAAACAGGCTCAGAAAATATAGGAACCAGGAATTGAGGCCCACAGCTAAGACCACAGGCACAATCACAGCACAGAGAGAATAAGATGAGGAGAAATTGTTGCTGCTGCTGCCCAGTGCTCAGGTCAGGCCAGAGGGCAAGCAGGATCACAAGTGACACTGCCACCACTTGCATCCCTGGACAATGGATGCCACCAGGCACTTTTCCGAAAGCCTGTATGCTTTTGTTGCCTTGTAGCCTACCCCAGAAAGGACCCTCTATGATCCCTATTTATTGGTGTCAATATTTCTGATTCCATTTGGAGCAGGTGTACCTGCTTGGTTATGTGTTCATGTTCTACCTGCAAAAGAGACTAGAAAAGAGAACCTTTGGGAACTCTTTTCTTTCCTTTCCTTTCTTCCTTTTGTGGTGCTGGGGCTCCAACCCAGAACTTGTACATGCTAGGCAAGTACTCCACCACCGGGCTACATCTTTCTTAGGGCGTCAAGATTCACAAAGTGGCAAATACCCTAAGATGGGAAGGGAGTTAGATGTTGAATAGCCACAACTAACCCAGCCTAAACCCCAGTCCTCTATCCCATGTGAGAGAAGGGCCGAGGTCAACTCTGCTCTCCTGCCAGAGGATTGGAAATGAGTCTAGTCCACACATTCCAGCACTGAGCCCAGCACCACTGATCTGAGAAGCAACCCCTGGGCAAGCAAGGGTCCAGCCGTTGGGTTGAATTCTCAGCGGAGAAGGGAAGAACCAATGCCTGAGCGCCCCCTCCCTCCTTCAGTAGTCCACTGCCAGCCCGGAGAGGAGAGGAGAGGAGAGGAGAGGAGAGGAGAGGAAGCAGCTCAGTCCTTTCTCCACCTGCACCTTGATCAGCGCTGCCTGCGATTGCCATCCTTTTCACACCAGCAGGAAGGAAATGGAAGCTGCTGCCATCTAAAAAACCAGAGTGGGGGCTGAGGGTATAGCTGAGTGGTAGAGCACCTGCCTAACATGCACTGAGGTCCTGAGTTCAATCCCCAGCACTGCCCCCAGATCCCCCCAAACAACAAGAGACCAAAGTCAATGTCAAAGGCTTGTACCTTTGGCCTGACCTCTCATTCTAGACCTGCTGCTCTGTCTCTTGATAATCTATGGATCCACCGTATATGGTGGTTCTCTGGGGTTTAGCCACTAAGCCCTGGGGCTGCTGCCTGAGATGGCAGTGGGTGGGCAGGAAGAGGGGACATAAGTGTTAACCAGCCACCCACAGCTCTTGGGCCTTAAAGCCCCAGGCCACAGTTTCCTCACTGATATTGTCTAGAGGGGATTTTCTTTCTTTCTTTCTTTCTTTTATAATCTGTGGTTTATATTTTGTTTTAGTCTCCTACCCATTAAGGGAATTGACTTTAAAAAAAAAAAAAGCCTCAAATAAAACCCAAACTGGAAACTCTATTTGAGTCATCTAATTATTTGTTCCCTACTTTTGGAAGAGAGGCCAACGAACCTCCAGTGCAGTGCTCTTTAAAGGATGACCCACAGGGTCAGGCAGTGCTTCAAGTCATTCTCAGGATCCTACCCGGGGTGGGCCCTTGGTGACACAGTGTTTTCCTTTATCCCTTTCCTGGGGATGTGGCTGGGAAGCAGCCTCCGGGCAGGGTGGATCTTTCTGACTGCTTAGGCTAGCTTGGGAGAGGAGGAGCGGGTGGCAAGTGGAACGTGCCGTCCCCACATTCACAGCTCCCACCCCGTCCACCTTTTCCTTAAGGTGGTCAGAAGCCTCCAGGGAGCCACACACAAGCCTCCACATAAATCCTGGGCAGTTGAAAACCTTAGAGTGCCCCTGTATTAATGAGGTCACTGGAAACAGCTATCTTTAGAATATATTAACTTAGCTTGTTATAAATTTGACCTCCACTGAGTCAACATTCAAAACTATAAATCTTTCTTCTTTTCTTTTCTTTCTTTCTTTTTCTTTTTGTGGTACTGGAGATTGAATCCAGAGGCATTCTACCTCTGAGATATACCCCAGCCCTTTTTAATTTTTTGTTTTGAAACAGGGTCTCATTAAGTTGCTGAGGTTGACGCTCTCCCAGGTACTGGGATTATAGGCATGTGCCACCATGCCTAGCTGACTTTCTTAGAGGGCAAACCTAAGAGATAATCAGAAGCAGGGTGCTGTAGGCACATGTCTTCAATATCAGCAACTCATGAGACCAAAATTGGAGGATCAAAAGTTAGAGGCTAACCAGGCATAGGGGTGCACATCTGTAATCTCAGTACTTGGGAGGCTGAGACAGGAGGATCACAGGTTTGAGGACAGGCTTAGCAAGCAGTGAGACTCTCATCAACCTAGTGAGTCTCTGTTTCAAAATAAAACTAAAAAATAGGTATAGCTCAGAGGTAGAATGCCCCAGTCTCTCTCTCTCTCTCTCTCTCTCTCTCTCTCTCTCTCTCTCTCTCTCTCTCTCTCACACACACACACACACACACACACATACACACACACACAGAAAAGTTAGAGGCCGAGCTGGGTATGGTGGTGAACGCCTATAATCCTAGTACTTGGAAAGCTGAGACAGGAGGATCACAAGTTTGAGACCAGCCTCAGAAACTTAAGACTGTTTCAAAGTAAAACAAACAAACAAACAAACAAACAAAAAAGGACCAGGGGTGTAGTTTGGAGGTAGGATGCCCCTGGGTTCAATCCTCAGTTAAAACAAACAAAAAAAACAAAAAAACCAAACAAAAAAACAAGGCCAGCCTGGATAACTTAGCAAGATCCTGTCTCAAAATAAAATATAAGATGGGAGTGGAGGCACACGCTTGTAATCCCAGAACTTGGGAGGCTGAGACTGGAGGATCTGGGTTCGCAGCCAGCCTCAGCTACTTAGTGAGGCTCTCTGCAACCTAGTGAGACCCTGTTTCCAAATAAAGAATTAAAAAATAGGACTGGGGGTGTAGCTTTGTGGTAGAATGCCCCTGTGTTCAATCCCCAGTACCACAAAAATAAATAAATAAATAAATAACAAATAAAATATAAAAAGGGCTGAAGATGTAGCTCAGTGGTAAAGTGCTCCTGGGTTCAGTCACCAGTGCTGGGAAAAAAGAAATCAGGAAAAGAAAAACAAAAACAAAACTCACATTTTTTAATATGTCTTCTGAAAACTCCACTGAAGACATTATCTGCTATGTTTCTCAGAGTCTTGACTTTTAGGATTTGATAAATTTCATTTAGAATCGAGCATGAAGAAAAAGATTACGTTTCCTCATGAACCGATATTGCTTCCTTTTTTTTCCAGACAGTAAGAATGACATAACCACTGGAGTTTCCCTTTTTGATATGACTGTCAGGAAGCCCAGACTTCAATTTAGGATCCACTTACAAAATTATCTTATCTCTGGTTCCTGGTTTTCTTCTTCCTCTATATGGTTTCTCATCTCTCCTTTTGTCTTTAAGTGTCTGATCCTTTTGCATTTTGCACATTTCAGCTACACCAGAGTTTTTTAAGAAGGTGATTTAACGAACAGCAAAATCAACCAAAAATCAGGAACATGACCAAGGTCACCCAGAGCTTGACCTCCTGACTTCATGCACCGAGCCTCCCTGGAGAGACAATCTCACAAGCTATCACACATGAAATGACTAGCAAAATTGTGTAAGTATTAAACCAGAAGGAAATGGGTTTTAAGTATTGAGGAGACAGATCAGCGAAGGTTGGAGCAGTCCAGGATGGCTTCCTGGAGGAGGTGGTATTTGTCGTAAACTTTGAAGGCTTGGAGTTAATTTCAGAGGTTCATTTCATTGGACCACCTATATGCTTTGATTTGGACTATAGGAGGCTTTGAGACAAGAACCAGGGACTTTGCGTTGGGTGTGGTGGCACATGCCTAAAATTGCAGTACTTGGGAGGCTGAGGCAGGAGGATTGCCGGTTCAAGACCAGTCTCAGCAACTTAGTGAGACTCTCAGCAACTCAGTGAGACCCTATTCAAAATAAAAAAATAAAAGGAGCTGGAGCTTAGAGGTAGAATGCTCTGCCCCTGGGTTCAATCTTCCATTAAATAAATAAATAAATAAATAAATAAATAAATAAATAAATAAATAAATAAATAAATTTTAAAAAGCAGCTATGTGAGACTGGTACTTCACCAAGAAAATGGTGACATAGGTGGCATTGGTCTGGGTGCCACTCGCATTTTAGATGGGACACTTTTTCATTGGAACTGTCCCACCTACTTCAGTGTGTTTAGCATCCTGGTCTCCATTCGCCAAATGCCTGTAGCAGTCTCAGTCGTTAGCACAATCCCAGGTGCCCACATTGCTTTCTCCACAATGGTGGGGCCAGGACTGAGGCAGTACTACACAGGTGAGACCTACTGTTTCCTCGACTGCCTGAGTCTCCGCTCGGGCCTACCCCCCCAAAACTAGAACTTCCAGATTGCTGTGGTTTGCATGTGTCCCCTAAAGTTCATGTGCTGGATTAAGTAAATCCCAACACAACAATGTTGAGAGACGGAGCTTGAGGAGATGATTAGGTCCAGCGAATGCCGATATTGTGGGAGTGGGACAGTTATCTTGGGAGTAGACTCCTGATAAAAGGATGAATTCAAGCTGGGCATAGTGGTGCATGCCTATAATCCCAGTACTTGGGAGGCTGAGGCAAGAGGATATAAGGCCATCCTCACCAAGGGTCATTTAGCGGGACCCTGCTTCAAAATAAAAAAGGGGGCTGGAGCTGTAGATCAGAAGTAGAATGCCCCTGAGTTCAATATCTAGTACAACACACACACACACACACAAACACACACACACACACACACACACTCACACACACACACACTCACACACACACACACTCACACACACACACACACCAATAAGTTCAGC
>PVLC010013270.1:7843-42225 GCA_004027655.1 Graphiurus murinus | reverse complement strand
AAAAAAAAAAAAAAAAAAAAAAAAAAAAAAAAAAAAAAAAAAAAATAATTTTTCTACATTTGGCTACTTCTGAAATCAACATATATCTTGCTATTGATGGTAGATCACAGTGAAATTGACAGTGTGTTTTCTTTCTTTCTTTTTTTTTTTTTTTTTGCAGTACTGGAGATTGAACTCAGGGGCATTCTACCTCTGAGCTATACCCCCAGCCCTATTTTTTTTATTCTTTATTTGGAACACAGGGTCTCACTAAGTTGCGGAGTGCCTCACTAGGTAGCCGAGGCTGGCTGTGAACCCCGGACCCTCCAGTCTCAGCCTCCCAAATGCTGGGATTACAGGCATACGCCACATGCCCGGCTCTGTTTTCTTTCTTTTTTTTTTTTTTTTTTGGTACTGGGAGTTGAACTCAGGGGCATTTTACCTCCGAGCTATACCCCCAGCCCTATTTTTTATTCTTTATTTGGAAACTGAGTCTCACCAAGTTGCGGAGTGTCTCACTAGGTAGCTGAGGCTGGCCGTGAACCTGGATCCTCCGGTCTCAGCCTCCCGAATGCTGGGATTACAAGCGTGCGCCACCACGCCCAGCTTGTTTTCTTTCTTAATGGTTATTCTGACATCGTCTGGTTTATGCAATGTACATCCGACACCAGGTGCCAGGGTTAGCGCTGAGTTCAAATTAAAGGGGCTGGGCTCCACAAGACTGTCCTTATTTCATACTCCAGCTGCTCTTTGGGAGTCCCCAGGCCCCCCACACTCTGAACAACTGGCTACAAACTTGGAAGTTGCCACAATCCCCTCAGGTTCGGCCATTCACTGGAAGACTCAGAACTCAGGAAAGTTTTGTACTTCAGATTATAGTTTTAATATAAGGAATAGGAATCAGAACCAGTCAACTGAAAGAAACATGGAGTGAAGTCTGGGAGTGCCCACAGTGCCCAGACTTCTGTGCCCTCTTCCCACTGGACCTGGGCCTGTCACCCTCCTGGCTCTTTGAAGTGTTCACCAGCCAGGAAGTTCACTGAGCTTCTATAGAGTTTTTATTGGGGTTTCATTACAGAGCCATGATTCATTGAATCACTGTCCATGTAATTGAACTGAACCTCTAACCTCTTGACTCCCTTAGCCAGGTCCAGCTGGCTCCAAGCCCCAACCTTCAGAAGAATCATGTGGTTCTTCTTTCCAGTGACCACTCCCCATCCTGAGTCACCATGTCTCTTAGCACAGATACAGGGGTGACCCAAGGGGCATGTGAATATGATGACATTCCTCTAATTCAGGACTTAGGGTCTACCTCCAAGGAACCAGAGACAAAATCCAGTCATGTTATAATTATTCTTTTTATTTATTTATTTATTTTTTGCGGTACTGGGGATTTGAACCCAGGGCCATTCTACCAGCCTCTCAAGTACTGATATTACAAGCATGTGCCATCATGGTGCCATCATGCTTAGCTTAAAATCCAGTCATATTTACAACAGTAGTGCATAAAAAGTAATGCTTCTTTCAAATGATGGTGTATTAGATGTAATGAGATATGGTTGGTTGGTTACTTATTTATTTATTGTGGCACTGGAGAAAAAACCCTGGGGCATTCTATCTCTGAGCTTTTAATTTTTAATTTTTATTTTTCAATACTAGGGATTGAACCCAGAGGCATTCTACCTCCAAGCTACACCCCCAGCCTGATTTGTCATTCATTATTTTGAAACAGGGTCTCTCTAGGTTGATGAGAGTCTCACTACCTGCTGAGGGTGTCCTTGAACCTGCGATCCTCCTGTCTCAGCCTCCCAAGGAATGGGATTACAAACATGCTCCACCATGCCTGCCCGACTTTAATTTATTTTGAAACAAGGTCTCATTAGGTTAATGAGAGTTTCACTATTTGCTGAAGCTGTCCTCGAACCTTGCAATCCTCCTGTCTCAGTCTGCCAAGTACTGGGATTACAAGCGTGCACCACCACACCTGACGAGATGATAATTTTAAAAATCACCTTTTAGGAGACAGGCAAGGTGGCGAACACCTGTGATACCAGTACCAGGGAGGCTGAGACAGAGGGATTGAAGATTGGAAGATAGCCTCAGCAATTTAGCAAGACTCTAAGCAACCTAGCAAGACGTTGTTTCAAAACCAGAAAAAGGGCTGGAGGTGTAGCTTGGAAGTAGAGGCAAAAAAACCCAAACCTTTTAGGCTCCATGGTATGACTAAGTTGACATAAGAAGTGCTTTGAGCTCTTTTGAGCTCTTTTCTCTGTAAATCTTTTTTTATTTTTTTGGTGATACTGGAGGTTGAACCCAGGGGCATTCTACCTCCAAGCTATACACCACCCCCCACCACCCCCCACCCCCGGTCCCAGTCCTATTTTTTAAGTTGTGGAGGGCCTCACTGAGTATCTGAGGCTGGCTGCGAACCTGGATCCTCTGTTCCTCAGCCTCCCAAGTACTGGGATTACAAGCATGTGCCACCATGCCCGGCTCTGTAAATCATTTTAGCTATATAAAATAATGCAGTTTCTTGCTGGGCGTGGTGGGAGATGCTTGTAATCCCAGTTTTTAGGAGGCTGAGACAGGAGGATTACAGATTTGCAGCCAGCCTCAGCTACTTAGTGAGGCCCTCTGCAACTTAATGAGACCCTGTTTCAAAATAAAGAATAAAAAATAGGGCAAGGGGTATAGCTCAGAGGTAGAATACCCCTGAGTTCAGTCCCTAGTACTGCAAAAAAAAAGCAGTTTCCTAAAAGATTGATTTTGTAATGAAACTTGCACAGTTTCAGATTCTGTTATTCTGAATGAGTTGTGTGACTCTGAACCTCGTGACTCTCTGAACCTCATTTTCTTATTTGCAAAAATAGGCATAGTTTTGTAATACCTAAAATACCTTCAGCATAGTGTCAAGTATGAAGTAACCTATTGTTACTATTTGAATTACTCATATTATCACTGATTTTAACATTTGCTATTTATCTTCATAGATGGAGAGAGATTAAGTTTTAACCTGAATTTGAGGAAGACAGTGCTCTTGTGACTATTTTTGTGGTTGTTGTTAGATCGATCTCTCTCTCTCTCTCTCTCTCTCTCTCTCTCTCTCTCTCTCTCTCTCTTTGTGGTACTGGGGATGGAACTCAGGTTCTTGCTAAATTGTAGAGGCTGGCCTCAAACTTGGAATCCTTCTGTCTTAGCCTTCTAAGTACTAGGAATACAGGCTTGTGTGTCACCATGCCCTGTTTGTTAGGTCTTTGATACAATGTGTTAATCCTTGTGTTGGATATTAATAGTGTGTAGTTTTGCCTCCCACTATTTACTAGAAGAGAGAGAGAGAGAGGGAGAGAGAGAGAGAGAGAGAGACTGACTCTGTGTGTGTGTGTGTGTGTGTGTGTGTGTGTGTGTGTTACTGGGAATTGAATCCAGGGCCTCACACATGTTAGGCAAGCACTTTACCAGTCACCTGCACCTCCAGCCCCTAACTAGAACTCTTGTAAAATGATACTTGGAACAAAATTCACTCTTCTCTTACATGTATCCTAACTATGAACACTGTTTGGAATACTGAAATTCAGGGAAATTCTACTGTTGGCTGAAAGATAGTGTGCTATTGGTAGCATTGCTACATTGATTGACTGGTTTCATGAGAAATTATCATATGCACATATAATTCAGATTTACATAGTTGACAGTAGTCTTACTGTCACCCTAAAGCAATAGAAATAGTTCAAATGTGGAATATAGCTTTTTACTAACCAGGCATGGTGGTGCTCGTCTGTAATCTCAGTACTTGGCCAAGAAAGGAAGATTGCAGGTTTGAAGACAGCTTCAGCAAGTAGTGAGACTGTTTCAAAAATAAAGTAGGGTTGGGGATGTGGTTCAGGTAGAATTCCCCTGGGTTCAATCCCTAGTTACCCCCCCCCCCCAACACACACAAAAGAATATAGTTTTTTGTTGATAGCATTACTTTCTTCTATATTTTTCTATTTCACAGTATATAATTTCTCTTTGATTTGTGAGAGATTTAACAAATAACTAATTAGTAACCTGTTAAACTTTTGGAACTTTGAAACAAAAAATTGAGCTGTAAGCATATTATAGCCACCCCCCCCCACTCTGCTCTTTTAAGCTGATGAGTTTAATGAGTAAATGGAATTAGCCTTCTCATTTCACTTTTTTTGTACTGCTTTAAATATTACTTGTTTACTCATTTATGCTAAATTAATGAGAGCAGATGTGGAAGTTCTCTTGATTTTTTTTTTTTTTTTTTGCTACCAGGGAAAAATACTTTAAAATGGAAATATATAAAAAGTATTTCATAATGCACAGAGCCTTTTTTGGGCCAAGAAATTTGATTAAGTAAAATACATCAGAATTAGGATATTTCCGTTTCTCTCTATCTCCTAGAGAGAAATAGGAAAATTGAGCAAGAGAGAGTTAGCTTGAAAGAATTAATTATTCTTAGTCCTGAATATATAATCATTATATAGTATTATAGTATTTAAATACATTGAACTCTCTATCCCAAAGTAGTAGGGTTCATGTGGGAATTGTATTGTATTAGGAAGATGTCTGAGATATCTCATAGACTTTTTTGTGGGTGTGTGATACTGGGGATTGAACATATATTTTTTACTTAAATCTTGTTGATGCCAGGCATGGTGGTGCACACTTGTAATCTCAGTACTTGGGAGGCTGAGACAGGAGGATCATAGGTTTGCCACCAGCCTGAGCTACTTAGCTACTTAATGAGGCCCTGTTTCACAATAAAGAATAAAAAATAGGGCTGGGGGTATAGCTTGGAGGTAGGATACCGGAGTTCAACTCCCAGTACCGCAAAAGAAAAGAAAAAATCCTGTTGCTAACAGCATTTTCTAGTTCCTCAACTATAAAACATAGAGTCTTTCATATCTTTTTGACATGATGAGAAGTATGTAATTTCTTCTAATTAGTATAATTCTTGAGTTTTCTAAATAGACACCATTTAATATTTTTTAAGACCTTTTGAGCCGGGCTTGGTGGTACACGCTTGTAATCCCAGCATTTGAGAGGCTGAGACTGGCGAATCTGAGTTCGTGACCAGATTCTGCTGCTTAGTGAGGCCCTCCAC
Organism: Graphiurus murinus; assembly: GCA_004027655.1. Classification (NCBI taxonomy): domain Eukaryota; kingdom Metazoa; phylum Chordata; class Mammalia; order Rodentia; family Gliridae; genus Graphiurus; species Graphiurus murinus. The sequence goes on along the minus strand of PVLC010013270.1, from coordinate 37,136 downwards.
AACTTAGTGATACCCTGTTTCAAAATAAAGAATAAAAAATAGGGCTGGGGCTGTAGCTCAGAGGTAGAATGCCCCCAGGTTCCATCCCCAGTACCACCACCACCAAAAAAAAAAAACCCTTTTGAACATACATAGGCCAGCCTCCCTTCTCTTCTTTTCTTTTTCCTTCCTTTTTTTCTCCCTCTCTCCCTTCCTTTCTTCCTTTCACTGGGGATTGAACCCAGGGGCATTTTATTTCCTCATATATTTATTGACCATTTGTATTTCTTTTGTGAAGTGTCTATTTAGATCCTTTGCCCATTTTTTGATTGGGTTATTTGTTTTCTTAGCTGTGAGTTTCTTGAGTTCTCTGTATATCCTAGTTATTAGTCCTCTATCAGAAGAGTAGCTGGCAAAAATTTTCTCTCACTCTGTGGGCTCTCTGTTGAGGTTCTTGATAGTTTCCTTTGCTGCACAGAAACTCTTCAGTTTAATGCAATCCCATGTATTGATCTTCCTTTGAGTTGCTTGTGCTTTTGGGGTCTTGTTGAGAAAGTTTTTACCTGTACTTATGTGATGAAGTGTTGGGCCTATGCCCTCTTCAAGTAGCTGCAAGGTCTCTGGCCTGACTTCCAAGTCTTTGATCCACCTTGAGTTGACTCTTGTGCAGGGTGAGAAAGTAGGGATTATTTCCATTTTCCTGCATACAGTTAACCAGTTTTGCCAACACCATTTGTTAAAGAGACTGTCTTTTTTCCAGTGTATGTTTTTGGCTCCTTTGTCAAAAATCAGTTGACTGTAAGCACGTGGGTCTTTTTCTGAATCTTCTATTCTGCTCCATTGGTCTACATGTCTGTTTTTGTGCCAATATCATGCTGTTTTTATTACTGTGGCTTTGTAGTAGTTTGAAGTCAGATATTGTGATACCTCCTGCATGGTTCTTGTTGCTAAGAACTACTTTGGCTATCCTGGGCTCTTTGTTGTTCCAAATGAATTTAAGGACTGATTTTTCTATGTCTGTGAGGAGTGACCTTGGTAATTTCATGGGTATTGCATTGAATCTGTAGATCACTTTTGGGAGGATGGCGATTTTGATGATATTTATTCTGCCTATCCAAGAGCATGGAAGATCTTTCCATTTTCTAAGGTCTTCATCAATTTCTTTTTTCAACTTTTTATAGTTTTCCTTATAGAGGTCCTTTACCTCCTTGGTTAGGCTTATCCCTAAATATTTTATTTTTGGGGGTGCTATTGTGAGTGGAATTGTTTTCTGGATTTTTTTTTTTCAGTGGTTTTATGGTTGGCTTACAGGAAAGCTTCTGATTTTTTAAGATTGATTTTGAATCCAGACACTTTGCTGAATTTGTTGATCAGTTCTATAATTTTTTTGGCTGACTTTGTTGGGTCTTCTAAGTATAGTATCATGTCATCTGCAAAAAGGGATAGTTTTAGTTCTTCTTTCCCTATTTTTATCCCTTTGATTTCCTTCTCTTGCCTTATTGCTCTGGTTAGAGTCTCAAGTACTATGTTGAACAGAAGAGGTGATAATGGACATCCTTGTCTTGTTCCTGTTTTTAGTGGGAACTCTTGCAGTTTTTCTCCATTTAATATGTTGGCTATGGGCCTATTGTATATTGCCTCTATGATATTGAGGTATGTTCCTTCTATTCCGATTCTCTACAGGGCTTTTAGCATGAATGGGTGTTAGATCTGGTCAAATGCTTTTTCAGCATCACTTGAGATGATCGTTGATCTTGTGATTTTTGTCTGTGATTCTGTTTATGTGGTGAATTACATGGATTGTTTTTTGTTTGTTGAACCAGCCTTGCATCCCTGGGATGAACTTGGTCATGGTGTATAATTTTCTTGATGTGGTTTTGAATGTGCATTGCTAGTATTTTGTTTAGCAGTTTTGCATCTAAGTTCATCAATGATATAGGCCTATAGTTTTCTTTTCTTGAGCTGTCTTTATTTGGCTTTGGTATTAATGTGATGTTGGCTTCATAGAATGTGTTTGGGAGGGTCCCGTTTCTTTCTATTTCACAGAATAGTTTGAGGAGTATTGGGATTAGCTGTTCTATAAATGTTTTATAAAATTCACTTGGAAAACCATCTGGCCCTGGGCTTTTGTTTGATGGTAAACTCTTTATTGCTGTTTCTATTTCTTTGACTGTTATTGGTCAATTTAAGTTTTCTATATATTCTTGACAATATAGGAAGGTTATAGGTATCTAGGAAATTGTCAGTTTCTTCTAGATTTTCCATTTTGTTAGAGTAGAGTTTTTCAAAATAGTTTCTGATGATCCTCTGTATTTCCACACTGTTGGTGGTAATATCACCTTTTTCATCTCTTATTTTGGTAATTTGGGTTGATTCTCTCTTTCTTTTGGTTAGGTTGGCCAATGGTTTATCTATCTTGTTTATTTTTTCAAGAAACCAGGTTTTAGTTTTGTTGATTTTCTGTTTGGTTTTTTTTTTTTGTGGTACTGGGTATTGAACTCAGAGGCATTTTACCTCCAAGCTATAACCCCAGCCATATTTTTTATTCTTTATTTTGAAACAGGGCCTCACTAAGCATCTGAGGCTGGCCAGGAACCCAGATCCTCCAGTCTCAGCCTCCCAAATGCTGTGATTACAAGTGTGCGCCACCACACCCGGCTTTGTATTGTTTTTTTATTCTCTATTTCTTTAATTTCTGCTCTGATTTTCATAATTTCCTGTCTTCTACTGGCTTCGGAGTTAGACTGTTCTTGTTTTTCAAGGGCTTGGAGCTGTGTCATTACGTTATTAATTTGGTGGTTTTCCTTTTTTTTTTTTTTTTTTTTGCGGTACTGGGGATTGAACTCTGGGGTGTTCTACCTTTGAGCTATACCCCCAGCCCTATTTTTTATTCTTTATTTTGAAACCAGGTCTCACTAAGTTGCGGAGTGCCTCACTAGGTAGCTGAGGCTGGCCTCGAACCTGGATCCTCCGGTCTCAGCCACCCAAATGCTGGGATTATAAGCCTGCGCCACCACGCCCGGCTTTTTCCATTCTTCTTATGTGGGCACTCAGTGGTATAAATTTTCCTCTTAGTACTGCCTTCAAGGTGTCCCAGAAGTTTTGATATGTTGTGTCTCTGTTTTCATTGGTTTCTAGGAATTTTTAAATTTCTCCCCTTACTTCTTCTATGACCCATTCCTCGTTCCCTTACTTCTTCTATGACCCATTCCTCGTTCAGCAGTGTGGTGTTCAGTCTCCATGTGTTTACATGATTACTCTGGGTCTTCTTAGAGTTGATTTCTAGTTTTACTCCATTGTGATCTGAAAAGATGCAAGGAATTATGTTACATTTTTTTGAATTTGCTAGTGTTCTCTTTGTGGCCCAGAATTTGGTCTATTTTGGAGAAGGTTCCATGGGCTGCTGAGAAAAATGTGAATTTAGCTGTAGTTGGGTGAAATATTTTGTATGTGTCTAACAGGTCCATTTGGTTCAAGGTATTATTTAGGTCCGAAGCATCTTTACTGGCTTTTTTTTTAGGAGATCGGTCTAGTGATATGAGAGGAGTATTGAAATCTCCTAGTATTAGTGTATTGGGATCTATGTGTGACTTTATATCATGCAGTTTGTTTTATGAAAGTGGCTGCACCTATGTTTGGGGCATAGATGTTGATAATTGTTATTTCCTCTTTCTGGATTGTTCCTTTTACTAGTAAAAAATGACCTGCTTTGTCTCTTTTGATAAGCTTAGGCTTGAAATCTAATTTATCTGATATCATAGTTGCTACTCCTGCTTGTCTTCGAGTTTCATTGGCATGAATTACTGCCCCGGCCAGCGGGGGTCATGAATAGGAGACCGAGGTGGCTATCCTAAGGGAATGAGACAAACAAGGGATGCGAAAGAATCAAGCCTCAATTTTTATTTTAACAAGGAAGCTTATATTTCTTTTAGTGAGTGATGGGATCAGGTGGGGTCAGGCAGGGCTTGTGTGGGCTTACATGATTGGTCATGGTTGATCATGTCCTTTTTTGGTAAGGGACATGGCAGCGATGACGGATAGAGCCTGTTTTGCATATTGCGGTTAAGAGGAATTCCCCTCGAAGCATATATTCCAGGAAGTAGGGCCAGTGTTAAGCTCTGGCCAGCCTTCTGGCTCCCGACAAATTACCTTACTCCAGCCCTTCACCTTTAGTTTGTGGGAATCTTTGCTTGTAAGGTGTGTTTCTTGCAGGCAGCATATAGATGGATTCTGGGTTTTAATCCATTTTGCCACCTTGTGCCTTTTTATTGGGGAGTTGAGACCATTTATATTCAGTATGATTATTTTGAGGTGATTTTTATTTCCTAACATTGTGAGTTTTGACTTCTGTTTGAGGTAGTGTTTGTTCTTCTTTGCTTAGTTGTTCGCTTGCTGGAAATTATTGTTTCTCTGGTTTTGACGTTTACTTGTTAGTTCTTCTTTGTAGTTAATCTCTTTGAGTATTTTCTCTAGTGCTGGTTTGGAAGACATAAATTCTTTCAGTTTCTGTTTGTCATGGAAGGTTTTTATATCCCCATCAATTTTGAGAGAGAGTTTTGCTGGGTAGGAGAATCTTGGCTGCAAGTTATTTTCTTTCAGATTTTGGAATATGTTACTCCAGCCCCTCCTGGCTTTCATGGCTTGATTTGGGAGGTCTTGAGTGATTCTAATTGGTTTGCCTCTAAATGTCACTTGGCCTTTTACTTTTGTTGCCTTTAGAATTCTCTCCTTAGCCTCTACATTAGTCAGCTTGATTATTATGTGGCGTGGTGAACCTCTTCTTTGGTCTTGTCTGAAGGGGGTTTTATATGTTTTCTGTCCCTGTGTGTCAACTTCTTTTTCTATGTTTGGAAAATTCTCTGATACTGCTTCTTTGAAAAGGTTGTTTATTCCATTAGTTTCAACTTCTAATCACTCTTCTATGCCTATTATTCTTAGGTTAGCTCTTTTAAAATTGGCCCAGATCTCATCGATATCCAATTCATATTGTCGAATTTTTTTCTAGATTATGTACAATGGATTTATTTTTGGAGTAGTCATCTTCTAAGAGTGATATTCTATTTTCCATGTGGTCTAATCTGCTGTTTATAGTTTGTATTGATGCCTTCACTTCAATTATTGCATCTTTCACATCCTTCACTTCCCTCAAGGCTTCTCTATGATTTCTGCTCAGGGTGTCAGATTCTTTATTTATTTGTTCCTTTATTTCTTTCCAGCTCTCTCTGCATTCCTTCTGGAAGTTTTGTATCGTTTCTTTCTTTTCTTTTTTTTTTTTTGGCGGTATTGGGGATTGAACTCAGGCACATTCTACCTTCGAGCTATACCCCCAGCCCTATTTTTTATTCTTTATTTTGAAACCAGAACCAGGTCTTACTAAGTTTTGGAGGGCTTCACTAGTTAGCTGAGGCTGGCCTCGAACCCGGATTCTCTGGTCTCAGCCTCCCAAATACTGGGATTACAAGCGTGGGCCACCATGCCTGGCTTGTATCATTTCTATTATTAAAGCTCTGAATTGTTCTTCTAGTAATCTCTGCCATTCAGTGTTGTTGAGTTCTGTTATTGTGGGATTGTGTTGACTCATTGTTTCTTTGCTATTTTTCCTTCCCATGGTTTCCCTGTTCTTAAATTTATATCTTTGCTGCTCTTGCAAGCTTTCTCTTTAATTTATAGGTTTCTTATTTTTATTTTCTCTCTGTGAATGGTATCTTGTCCTGAGCTGCAATTACTCTGGGACTTCTTCTGCCCACTCTATTGGTGCCGTTGGTGGGTTTCAGGTGTTGACTTCTAGGGTCTAGCAAAAGCTAACAAAGCAACCAATCCTCCAAACAAACAGATAATCAAAGCATTGCAAAATGAAAACAATAAAAACAAAACAAACAACAAGAAACAAAATTTAAAAACCCTGCAAGGTTGTAAGAACACACCTGATTTAGCCTCTGCAGATCTTTTGGATAGATCCCTGCTGCTGTGGGCAGCTGGCAAAATGGCGCTGCCAGTGTTCTCCCTGGTCTGCTTTCTGGGTTGTGATCAGCTGCTTTTGTTGCTTTGTTCTTTCTGCTCTTTTGCTTTGTTTTCCTTCCATCAAGAAGCTGCTTTTGCGGCAGTTTCGATTCAAGCTCTGTAGTGCAGTTGATCGCTGCTCAGGCTCTGGAGGGAGAGGTGAGCTGGGGTGGCCCTTTGTGGGCTTAAGCTGGTCATACCATGCCTTCCGGTCACTGTCAAAGGTGCCGTGATATGTTGCCTGGTTAGGATGTGGAATTCAGGAGTCGCTTACTCCACCACTGGTCGCTGGGAATGCAGAAGGTCATTATATATTTCTTTGTTAGTAGATCCCACGCCGGGTGGCTGGCTCAATGGCGGCTGCCACTCCAAAGCATGGCACTGCTGCCATGCAGACGGGCTCCTTTGCTCTCCCTGGTCAGCTTTCTGGATTCTGTTAAGCTGTACTTCAGTTTTTATAGCTTTGTTCGCTTTTTTGTTGTTTTTTTCTTCTGTCAAGAAGCTGCTTTTATGGCAGATTTAAATCGAGCTCACAGCGCCTGATGAGAGGCGTTTCACTCCGACACCATCTTCCTGGAAGTCCCAACTTACCTTTTTTTTTTTTTTTGGTAGTAGGGATTGAACTCAGGACCATTCTACCTCTGAGCCACACCCTCAGCTCTATTTTTATTTTTTTGTGGCACTAGGGATTGAACCCAGGGGCATTCTACCTCCAAGCTACACCCCTAACCCTATTTCTTATTTTGAAACATGGTTTTGCTAGTTTGATGAGAATCTCATGACTTGCTCAGGCTGTCCTAGAACCACGTCCAGCTTATTTCTTATTTTCAAACAGGGTCTTAGCTGAGTATATGACACATGCTTGTAATCCTAGTACTTGTAAGGCTGAGACAAGAGGATTGCAGTTTGCTACCAGCCTCAGCAACTTGTGAGGCCCTCTGCAACTCAGTGAGACCCTGTTTCAAAATAAAGAATAAAATAGGGATTCGGGTATAGCTCAGAGGTAGAATGCCCCTGGGTTCCTGGGTTCCATCTCTAGTACCCCCCCCCACACACACAAAGTAAACGAAAAAAAGAAACAGGATCTTGCTAAGTTGCTGAAACTGTCCTCAAACTTGTGATCTTCCTGTCTCAGCCTCCCAAGTACTAGGATTACAGGCATGCACCATTGCAGTTTTCATTTGGAATCCCTCATGGGTGTGCAGTGGAACTCTCTAGAGGCTGCATGACATTATATCTCAGATCAAAAGCAGATTTGAGAATCCAGCTGTTTTTTCATTAAATCATTAAAGGAATTTACAGGAATTTAAAACAGTGCTTCTTCTCTCTAAATTTGTTTTATATTTGAAAACATTTAAAAATATTTTGTTAACATGAGTTCATCATTTTAATATGAAGAAATTTTTGAGGATTCTTAATTTTAATTTTAAATTCAGTTATTATCAGTACATATATCATATATAAGCAATCTCTTTGGAGTCCTCAAAGAATTTAGAGATAGAAAACTTTGAAAACCACTTGTTATGGACTTTCTAGGCTTGTGCATTCTACCACTCGTTGTACGCCCTGTGATCAATGCAGATTTACATGGAATAAAACTGCAAGCACTGCCTCGCACAGGGCCTGGTAGTCAATGACGGGTTCGATTTTCGTAGGGCAACATCAACCTAAGACAGGGCTTGTTGAATGACTCATCGAGACCCCATGACGGGTAAGATTATGCACCTGGTAGGAAACGACCTAAGACAGGCACAGTCCTTCATGCATTTTAAAATAAAAACGGGGGAGTTGTGGGAGCCCAGCTGGGCCCTTTACCCCCTGGCAGTTGCTATCGGCATATACGAGCAATTATACTGACTCTTCTGCTATGGCTACATTGGCGTCTCGAAGTCTGGAGATTGCTCCTAGGATGTGTAGATGAAAGACCCTCCTACTTCTTAGAAAGTAAATATATGACTCTAAAGGAGTATGGTTTTATGACTCTAGATAAAGTTTGCTTTACCAGGCTATGTTAGGAATGTGGGCTATACGTGGAAAACGAAGAAGTGATGCTAATTGTGCTCTGACAATGACTGATGTGTCATAAATGTATACGTAACCCTGTTGTACTCAAGAAATGTATAAAAATCCATGCTGAATAATAAAAATAAAATTAAGAAAAAAAAAAGGTTTAAACTGCTGCCAAAAAAAAATATAGGGCTGGGGGTATAGCTCTGAGGTAGAATGCCCCTGAGTTCAATCCCCAGCACCCTCCCACACACAATAAATAAATAAATAAATAAATAAATAAATAAATAAATAAATAAATAAATAAATAAATAAATAAATAAAAAGCCAGGGCGAGGCCTGGTGGCGCAAGCTTGTAATCCCAGTCCTTGGGAGGCTGAGACAGGAAGATCTGGGTTCATGGCCAGCCTCAGCTACTTAGTGAGGTCTTCCGCAACTTAGTGAGATCCTGTTTCAAAATAAAGAATATTAAAAAAAAAAAAAAAAAAGAAAACCACTTGTTTAGTTGTATCATGTGATATCAAAGAAAATCTTAAGAAATAAAATACAAGTATACTGAAAGATTAAAACATTAAATGAAGTGTTTTTATTACTTTTTTCTTTTTCTTTTGGATTGTGTAAGCAGGAGACTGGAACCTACTGAACGACCTCTTCAGATTGTTTATGATTACTTATCCAGGCTGGGATTCGATGATCCTGTGCGCATACAGGAGGAGGCTACAAATCCTGACCTTGGCTGTATGATTAGATTTTATGGTGGTAAGAATTCATTAGTGGCTTTGTGAATATGTTAACTACTTTTAAGTTGATTATCTATGCCTCCGTATTCCTTCTCTTCCTTCCTTTCTCCCTCCCTCCCTTTTTTGTGATACTGGAGATTGAACCCAGAGGTATTAAACTTCCAAGCTACACTTCCAGCCCTATTTTATTTTATTATTATTATTATTATTATTATTATTAGTAGTAGTAGTAGTAGTAGTAGTAGTACTGAGGGTTGCATTCAGGGGCATTTTACCTCTAAGCTACACCCCTAGCCCTATTTTATTTTTAGTTTGAAATAGGGTCCCACTAAGTTGCTGAGTCTCACCACTTGCTGAGGTTGTCCTCAAATCTGCAATCTTCCTATCTCAACCTCCCAAGTACTGGGATTACAAGTGTGTGCCACCATGCCTGGCTCCTATTTTTTTTTTTTTTTTAATTTTGAAGTGGTTTTTCTAGGTTGCTGAGAATCTCACTACTTGCTGAGGCTGTACTCAAACCTTTGATCCTCCTGTCTCAGCCTCCCAAGTATTGGGATTACAGGTGTGCGCCACCATACTCGGTTTACTTCAGTTTTTAAAAATATTTTATCAAAAGCTGTTTTAAGCTAGTTAGCTAGGGTAGTTAAAACAACCAAACTACAGTAAAAACAAAAGACCAGGGAGTGAGAAAGATTTAAAAATATTACCAAAAATATCTTCCTTTTTAAAAAAGTTGTATTTCTTTTGTTCTTGTGTTTTGCTAATTTATTGTAATTATTTTTATACCTTGCCAGTATTTTAATCAGATCATGCTTTAGTGTAAATTTTTTTTCAAGCTTGTGGTAAAGTCTTTGAACTTAGTTCATAGTTAGAAGTAGTTAGTGATTATCATGTATGACTTTTTGGTATATGTATATATGTGTGTGGTACTGGGATTGAACCCAGGGGGTTTCCACCTCTGAGCTATATCCCCAGCCTTATTGTTTTATTTTGAAACAGGGTCTTGCTAAGTTCCTTTGATCTGGCCTGGACTTGATCCTCCTGTCTCAGCCTTCCAAGTACTAGGTGTATACCACCATGCCTGGCTCATAAGCCAGTTTTATTGAATGTATTTCACAAAATATTTTATTTATAAGAATTTTCATCATAGTAGTATTTTATGACATGTAGTTCCTTAAAAATTCATTTCAGCACATGCCTGTAACCCTAGTACTGGGGAAGCTAAGACAGGAAGATCTCAGGTTCGAGGCCAGCCTGGACAACTTAACAAGACCCTGCTTCAAAATAAAAAATAAAAGAGGGCTGGGGTTTATCTCAGAGGTAGAATGCCCCTGGGTTCAATACTTCAATCTCTAGTACCCCTCATTCACACATACAAAATTGGTTTCATTTTATTCTTATTAATTTCTGTCTTGGGAATGGCTTATACTCTATGATCTTTTTTTTTTTTTTTTTTTTTTTGCGGTACTGGGGATTGAACTCAGAGGTATTTTACCTCTGAGCTATCCCCCCAGCCCTATTTTTTATTCTTTATTTTGAAACAGGGTCTCACTAAGTCGTGGAGTGCCTCACTAGGTAGCTGAGGCTGTCTGTGAACCTGGATCCTCCTGTCTCAGCCTCCCAAATGCTGGGATTACAAGCGTGCGCCACCATGCCTGACTTCTATGATCTTGTTTTACGTTTTCTTTCATTTTGCTTATGCATAAAGATCATTCTTATGAGATTTTTTCCCTTTTCTTTTTTTTTTTTTTTTTGTTTGTTTGTTTTTTGCGGTACTGGGGATTGAACTCAGGGGCATTCTACATCCGAGCTACACCCCCAGCCCTGTTTTTTATTCTATAGTTTGAAACCGGGTCTCGCTAAATTGTGGAGTGCCTCACTAGGTAGCTGAGGCTGGTCTCGAACCCGGATCCTCCGGTCTCAGCCTCCCGAATGCTGGGATTATAAGCGTGCGCTACCACGCCTGGCTGTTCCCTTTTCTTGTTTACCCAAAACATATTCATATTTGTCTATATTTTCTTTGTTATTTTTATGGTTAGCTCTGCTGATCTGTAGCTATCCTGTATATCAGCTTTTGAGAATTAAACTCACAGAGGAAGATTTGAATTCAGAAAATAAGTCCATACATTAACAATAATTGTGACTAAAGTCTAAGTAATTTTTGTATTTCTTAATTTTTAGAGTGGTATAAGATTTAGCTGTTATCTTTGGGGAAACTAATGAAGGGTTTTTTCTTTTCTTTTTTGGTACTGGGGATTGAACCTAGGGTCATTCTACCCCCAAGCTATATCCTTATCCCTTTTTATTTTATTACTTTATTATTATTATTATTATTATTATTATTTATTTTGTGGTACTGGGGATTGAACTCAGGGACATTCTACCTTTGAGCTACACCTCCAGCAGTATTTTTCATTCTTTATTTTGAAACAGGGTCTCACTAAGTTGTGGAGGGCCTCACTAAGTAGCTGAGGCTGGCTGCAAACCGGGGTCCTCCAGTCTCAGCCTCCTAAGTACTAGGATTACAAGCATACACCACCATGCCTAACTTCTCATCCCTTTTTATTTTAAAAGAGAGTCTCACTCAGTTGCTGAGACTGTCCTCGAACCTGCAATCCTCCTGTCTCAGCCTCTCAAGTACTAGGATTACAGGAATGTGCCACCATACTTGGGTAGGATTTTCTATATAGCAAATAGACTACTGTAGGAAGAAAAGTGGCATTGCTTATCTGGTATTGTTTTTATTTCAGTAGTATAGTTGACATTCCATGTAGGCAAGGGAAAAGGGCATAATATGTTCTGCTGTGGTTTGCTGAGTCTTTTCTGAGTTATTTTCAGGAAGTATAAAAATTACTCTTCAAACACATTGGATCTCAAAATTAGAGCATAAATTATTCATTTCTTAGGTCGGGTTTTTTTTTTTTTTTTTTTTTTGTGGTACTGGTGATTGAACTCAGGGGCATTCTACCTCCGAGCTATACCTCCAGCCCTATTTTTTATTCTTTATTTTGAAACAGGGTCTCATTAAGTTGCGGAGTGCCTCACTAAGTAGCTGAGGCTGGCCACAAACCCAGATCCTCCAGTCTCAGCCTCCCAAATGCTGGGATTACAAGTGTGCACTACCATGCCCGGCTATTTCTTAGGTCAGTTTTATAGGTTATGTTTACACTTTTCTGGTAATGATCATGATAGTTATACTGTTAAATGTATATCACAACTATGTTCTTATCTTTAGTTGAAGTGTTAGGGCAATTTTTTTTTTCCTTTTTGTATAAGGAAAAATTTTTAATTAAAACTCAGTAGTATTAGTAGTACCACCCAGTAGTATTAGTGACTGGCACACACTTGTAATCCCAGTACTTGAAGGCTGAGACATGAGGATTGCAAGACTATCTTTGACAACTTACGAGACCCTGTTTCAACATAAAAAATTGGTCTGAAAAGGTTTTTGTAAAAAAGGGGGGAAAAATCGGGCTGGGCGTGTAGCTCAAAAGTAGAATGCCCCTGGGTTCAATCCCCAATACCATAAATAAATAGATAGATAGGTAGATAGATAAAATAAATCCCAATAGTATGCCTCCCTCCTCAGACCTAGACTTTGAAATACTGTATTGAAATTATACAATATTTGTCTTTAGGTAAAGCATCTGTCATTGATGCAATAGAATATTTTGCATTCCTAAAAAAGAATGAGAATGATTTCCTGTAAATTGAAATAGAGTAATTTTCAATTATCATTTAAGTAAAACAGGAATGGTACAAAAGTATACATGCTATATTGCTTTTTATGTAAGAAAGATAGGAAAATAAACATCCACATATGCATAGTCCTTGAATTCTTTTTTTTTTTTTTTTTTTTTGCGGTACTGGGGATTGAACTCGGGCATTCTACCTCCGAGCTATACCCCCAGCCCTATTTTTTACTTTATTTTGAAACCAGGTCTCACTAAGTTGCGGAGTGCCTCACTAGATAGCTGAGGCTGGCCGTGAACCCGAATCCTCCGGTCTCAGCTTCCCGAATGCTGGGATTACAAGCGTGCGCCACTACGCCCGGCTTAGTCCTTGAATTCTTGAGTGATATGAGAGTGAATGAATGAATGAGAGAGTTAAGTACCAGAAAGGGAAACATAAATAAAATCCTTTGGTAGTTCATGGAGGAAAAATAGTTGCCAGGTTGAAATTAAATCTGAGAAGCCAGGCGTGGTGGTGCACACTTGTAATCCCAGTACTTGGGAGGCTGAGACAGGAGGATCGCAGGTTTATGGCCAGCCTCAGCTGCTTATTGAGGCCCTTTGCAACTTAGTGAGACCCCGTTTCAAAATAAAGAATAAGAGCCAGGTGTGGTGGCGCATGCTTGTAATCCCTGCATTTGGGAGGCTGAGACTGGAGGATCCGGGTTCATGACCAGCCTCAGCTGCTTATTGAGACCCTCCGCAACTTAGTGAGACCCTGTTTCAAAATAAGGAATAAAAAATAGGGTGTGGGCTGTAGCTTGAAGGTAGAATGCCCCCAGGTTCCATCCCCAGTACCACAAAAAAAAAAAGAAAATAATAATAATAAAGAATAAAAAATAGGGCTAGGGATGTAGCTCAGAGGTAGAATGGCCCTGAGTTCAATCCCCAGTACTAGGGGAAAAAAAAGAAATTAGATCTGAAAAAAATAATTAAGACTAATTTGAGGAACACAACCCATCTATTACCATAAAATGTGGGTTTACAAACACCTTGGGTTGGGCACGGTGGCACACACCTGTGATCTCAGTACTTGGGAGGCTGAGACAGGGGGATCACAGGTTCAAAGCCAGCCTCAGCAACTTAGAAAAGACTATTTCAAAATAAATTTTTTTTTCAGTACTGAAGATTGAACCTGAGGCCATTCTACCTTTGAGCTGCACCCCCAGCCCTATTTTTATTCTTTATTTTTGAAACAGGGTGTCACTAAGTTGTGGAGGGCCTCACTAAATAGCTGAGGCTGGCCGAAAACCTGTGATCCTCCTGTCTCAACCTCCCAAGTACTTGGGATTACAAGTGTGTACCATCAACCCAGGCAAAATACAAAATTTTAAAAAGGGCCCAGGATGTGGCTCAGAGGTAGAATGCCCTTGGGTTCAATCCTTAGTATTAAAAAATAAATAAGTAAATAAATAACAATTTGTAACAGTAACATGTGCCTTATCTGATTTTGACTGAACCTCAATTTTTCATTATACATTTTTATTCTAAAATGAAAGTTGAGCCTTCCAATGCCAGGAAACTACTTTTTACTCATTGAGATTTCTTTTGCATTCAGGTATATTACACAATAGTTTACTTTGGTGCCACTAATTTTCTGCCACCACTTGATACATTATAGCATGGTCAGGATCTTAACATACCCTTAACAAGCTATTTTAGTACACTCTGAAAGAGTACCAGTTGGTAGTACTTACATTTTGTGGTGGTGGTAATGGTGGGTAGGGAGTGTTAGAGAGGGAACTTTTCCAAAACAACCACAGTTAACAGAAAGAAAGATATTTTTGAAGTATTCTCTTTGAAGCAAATAGCTTAGTAATCAGCATTAAATACTGCATGTATAGAATCTTTGGTGAGTCAGCTTAGTTAGAATACAGTGTTAATGAGGCCAATGTCATGAGAGGGCCCAAATTCAGTTAATGTTGTGTTCTCTGGTTCTAAAAGGTGCCCTTATCCCAGACAGCCTTTAGGCTGCTTATTAGTCTAGTTATTAGTTGGGCTGGCGAGAGAGTACTGGGGGAGAAGGGAGTAGAATGACTCTCAGTGCAAATTCATGACTGAAAAGCAATGGAAATAACATTTTTTCACTAAAGTTGAGTGAATAGCATGGGGATTGAGGCTCCGTTAATCAACCCTCTTATTTGTTTTGTGTAAGAAGAAATAGTCTGGAGGACATTGTAGTTCTGGGACGATAGCTTAGAAAGCATAATTCCCCACCTGAGCATTTCTCCCAGTACCTGATTGTCTGCACGCATTGTTTAAAACACAGCATAAATACAAAGGAGAAGCCAGACACAGAAGAATCACATATTATGTTTCCATTCATTTAAAGTTCAAAAACAGGTAAATCTCAGCTATGTTGCTTAGAGATGGGTGGCAATACAGCTGTCTTCCTATCCAAATCTGTGTCTTCCCTCCTTCTGTAGTAACACAGTTGTAGTTGGCATATGACTGCCCCAGCTTATCTCCAGTTAGGTGTGTGCATGTGACAACATTTTCATCATGGTGTGATGGTACTGATGAGTGCTACTTCTGCACATGGTTCCTAGAACCTTCCATGTGTGCTTCTCTTATACAAATAAGAGGCTACTTGGTGTGTTTGAGAATCATTTCATATTTTCATTGAATCTTTTGGATCTTTGAATTACTCATTGGTGTTTTTGTGCATATTTGTTTCTTTTTTCTGAATCGAATTAAAGGACTTCTATGTATATTCTGAATATACATCCTTTGGATACTGTATTTAGGACTGAATTTTTTTTAGTCTTTAATTTTTTTTTTTTATTCGTGCATTGTAATCATACGTCTTTGTTAGGTATAACCTGGTAGAGGCATACATGCACACATTTCTCATTTAACCCTTAAGTTTTGTTTTGTTGTTTTTTTGGCAGTATTGGGAATGAACCCAGGAGCATTCTACCTCTGAGCTCCATCCCCAGTCCTATTTTTTATTCTTAATTTTGAAACAGGGTCTCACTAAGTTGCAGAGAGCCTCACTAAGTAGCTGAGGCTGGCTGTGAACCTGCAATCCTCCTGTCTCAGCCTCTCAAGTATTGGGATTACAAGTGTGCGCCACCATGCCTGGCAGTCTTTAACTTTTAGTTTTGTTTATTTTTACCATGTAGTTCAAATTTTTTACTTAGTCATACTTTTTTCTTATGCATTTATATTCCATCACTCTCCTAGGTCAGAACACAATAAAGTTCCTAATCCCTACTTCTGTCCTTTCTAATTTCTGCTCAGCAAACTTTGTTCCATTTTTAAAGAACCATTTCAAACATTACTTCTTCACAAACTTCCCCAGTTTCTGGAGACCTTACTTATTATCCAGAGAAGGACAGTGGTATGGAAGGAACTTCCCTACTGGCTATCAAAATATACCATAAGTGTATATTAGTTAATGGTCTCAAAATAAATTATTGCCTATACAGAAACTTTAATAAAGATGATATTTTCAAATTAGTAGGAAAAGGATGAGCTAATTCCACAAATATTGTTGAGACAACTGGCTACCCATAGAGAAAAAATGTAGTTATATTCCAACCTCATCCCATATTTTAAAAATATAAGCTGGGTGCAGTGGCACACACACTTGTAATCCCAGTACTTGGGAAGCTGAGACAGGAGGATCACAGGTTTGAACCCAGCCTCAGCAACTTACTCCTGGGATTGCAAGTGTGTGCCACAGATAATTTGCGTTCTGAGCCATGAGTACACTATCAGTTTAGCCTTCATGTAGCAGGTGGCAGCAGGAAATAATGGGATCCTGTGAGCTAGAGGAAAAAGAATGTGGTGTCATTGTGGGTAATTCAGGTTAAATTCATAGGGATCTGAATTAGGGAATGAGAAAGAATCCTTCCTATCAGAGACTTTTTTTTTTTTTTTTTTCGGTACTGGGGATTGAACTCAGGGGCGTTCTACCTCCGAGCTATACTCCCAGCCCTATTTTTTATTCTTTATTTTGAAACCGAGTCTCACTAAGTTGCAGAGTGCCTCACTAGGTAGCTGAGGCTAGCCCCGAACCTGGATCCTCCGGTCTCAGCCTCCCGAATGCTGGGATTACAAGCGTGCGCCACCACGCCCGGCTTATCAGAGACTTTTTGAAAGAATAATCAGTAAGAATTGGTGGCTGATTGAGAAAGGGAGTTAAGTAAGAGCACCCAAGATGAACCTGACTCTGATTTTGAGCCTAGTGACTTTGGGAAGAGGATAGAGCTTGAGTTAGGAGAAGGACCTGAATTGCAGGGATGATGATGACTTAGTAAATGAATAAGTCTAATGTTGACACATAGGTTTTACTGAGGAATATAACTGAGGCTTTGAAGTAATGTAGCCCGTTTCCTTGTATTACATGTGAGGAAACACCTGGTTAGGTAGGCAAAGTGATGCCCAAGGTTACCAGTCACCTGTGGGATATCTGAAGTGCAGCCTGATTTTCCCCACTCCAGGTTTACTGTCCACACCACCTCGTACTCCTTCTGTTCTTCTCATTCCTGTGGATGTTACATGTCTGTGTCTGGTAGTGCTTTTACCAAGATCTTCACATCTCTCCTGTCCTATGTGCAGCTTTGTTCACTGTGTCTCCGTCATTTACAGACTTCTGATGGGAAAGAGGGTGCTCAAAGAAAAGCTTGTGCATGACATGTCAGCCTCTGCCACTGTGATTGGAACACTTGATTGAAATACTGCCTATAAACTTGTCCTCATGAGGGTCAGAGAGACAGTGTTGTGAAAAGAACTAGAGAACTCCTATAGTTCTTTCTTCCTTCTCGAATGGACCAAAATAGTAGTGACAGTCACTTAATTAAATACTTTTTTTGTGTGTTTGGTACTGGGGATCAAACCAGGAACATTCTACCTCTGAGCTATACACCCAACCCCATTTTATTTTTTCATTTGAGACAGAGTCTTTCTAGGTTGATGAGAGTCTCCTTACTTGCTGAGGCTGAGAGGCTGACTTGTGATTCTCCTGTTTCAGCCTCCAAAGTACTAGGATTACAGGCATGCACTATCACACCCATCTAAATACTTCTGTTATACCTAAAATTATGTTTAGTCCTTATATTATCTCTCTCTCTCTCTCTCTTTTTTTTTTTTTTACAAGAACCTCCTAAAGGAAGGGGATTAATAAAATCCAAACGGATGAGTGGTAAAATCCAAACTAAATGAGGAAAGTAAGGAGCAATGAGATCAGGTAGTTGAATAAAACAAAGTTAGTGCAGAACCTGGACTCAAATGCAAGTGTGTCTGACTCCAGAGTCCATGATCTTAACTCCTCTGTTGTACCACCTTTCTCTGCATATATGTGAGAGAGAGCTGTGTGAATAAGAGTTAATAATGACATCTGAGGTAGCCTTGCTCTGTATACCAACATTCACAAGTATTTCCACCATATAAGTTCAAATATGTATATTATTTAGGACTGAGATCTTATTTTGGTAATACCCATATTGCTTGGTTACTTATATCTAAAAACAAGATTGCTGAATGTTGGCACATATGCTTTCTTTTTCCTTTCAGTATTATACTACTTTAATGGTGAATTCTGAGGTACTGTTTTCTTTTCAGAAAAACCATGCCAGATGGATCATCTGGATCGAATCCTGCTGTCTGGCATCTATAATGTACGCAAGGGAAAGACCCAGCTGCATAAGTGGGCTGAGCGCCTAGTTGTTCTCTGTGGTACTTGCCTTATCGTTTCTTCAGTGAAGGATTGTCAAACTGGAAAGATGCACATTTTGCCTCTGGTTGGAGGAAAGGTAAGACTCATGAAGATGAATTACTCTTCATTTGGTCATTATGAAAATTGAAGGCTAGGAATGCAGCTGGTTGGTAAAGAGCTTGCATAGCATATTCAAAACCCTGGATTCAGTCTCCAGCATTGCAGAGAGAGACAGATACACGATTGTATCATAGATTGTGAGGTTCAGAGGTTATCCATTCCTCAAATCCTGCTGCAGAACCATCTATTGAAGATATGCCTGTTTTCACTGGAAGGAACCAGCTTATTTTTCTGACAGCATCAAGAGGAGACAGGGGATGCTGCCATTAGAAGCTGCTTTTGAAACTAGAAGTAGCTGCCAACATCCACACCAAAATAGATCCTTTTTCTTATTTTTCTTCAGTACCGCACATTGAGCCCAGGGTTGCTCTACCACTGAGCTACATTCTCAGATCTTTTTATTTTGAGACAGGGTCTTGCTAAACCTGAGATCCTCCCCTGCTACAGCCTCCCCAACCACTGGGATTATAGGCATGTGCCACTGCACCCAGCCAGAAGAGATCCTTTCTAGTTTCTTCTTTTTCTCCATTAGATTAAAATTCAGAGTCTGGGGGTCACAAGCATTAATGTACCAGCCAAGGAGGCTTGCCTTTTTTTTTAAAATCCATCCTAGAGGACTCCTCTCCTAGAGAGGAGTTCGCATTGGGGTTTGCTCAGATGTAGAATGCCCCTGGGTTCAATTTTCAGCACCAAAAAAAAAAAAAAAAAAGATGAATATGTGGAAAGACATAGCTAGACTTAGAAGTGTAGACTAGAAGTCTAAGAATGTATGGACCTGCTGGGTGCTGGATCTGAAAGGCTGTGACACCCCAGGATTCACCTTCTGTAAGTATGTGGATCTAAAAGTTCTCTGCTTAGGATGGCAGATCTGGGCCAGGCTTATTGCTTGAGGTCAGGGGCTGAGTGGTATTCTTTGTTTCTGAAAGAAAGTTAAAAACAAAAATTTCTGTCAACTACTGACTAGAACTACAGCTTATGTCTAACTGTGATCCTAGAGAGGTAGGAAGACCCCGTTATATTCCTGTGGCCAAGAAGTGAACTAAGTCCTTATTGGCTCAATGAAGGAATGGTATAACTCTGTAGGGTAGGAATCCTCCTCTGTCAGTATGAGGCCTAGTTCTGGTCTTAGAGACTGAGGGACAGCGAAAAAAGTAAGTAAAAATGCTTGAGAGGGAGGAGGTGAGAACAGATTGGGGATTGGTAGAAAGGAAGCAGGAGATAAAAAGTGAAAGGGAACGTAAGCTCCCCCCCCCCTTTTTTGATGCTGTAGATTGAACCCAGAGATACTCTTCCTCTGAGCTATACCCCCAGTTGTTTTTATTTTTTATTTTGAAACAGGGTCCTGCTAAATTGCTGAGGCTGGCCTCAAACCTACAATCCTCCCAGAGAGAAAAAGATTCCTGCAAAGTAATGAAGTAATGATAGACTGATAAAAGTCATCTTTTTGTCAAAAATAGGTACTTGAAGATTATATGCAAAATTGCTCCAAGAAAAGAAATGTCAACCTATAGTTTTTTGTTGTTGTTGTTTTGGTGGTGCTAGGGATCCAACCCAGTGCCTCGCACATGCTAGACAAGTGCTCTACCACTGAGGTCTACTCCCAGGTCATTGATTTTTTTTTGCAGTACTGGGAATTGAACCCAGGGCCATTCTACCTCTGAGCTACACCCCCAGTCTTATTTTTTATTATTTATTTTGAAACAGGGTCTCACTAAGTTGCTGAGGGCCTCACTAAGAGGTGGAGGCTGGTCGCAAACCAGTGATCTTCCTGGCTCAGCCTTCCAAGTACTGGGATTACAAGTGTGCACCACCATACCTGGCTTTGATCTATATTTTATATCCAGTCAAGTTATGTATGTTACAAGAGTCAAAGCAAAAGAAGACCTTTTAAGATATACAAAAACAAGCTGATTCTCACTGAAATAACTACTAAATATAACTTCCAAACCTTACCCTACAAAAAAGAGAAAATAAAAAATAAAACAATAATGAAAAGTAAATTCAAAGGGAAAGTTATGAGATATAAGAAACAATGGTGAAGTTGGACACAGTAGGTCATGCCTATAATCTCAGTACTTGGGAGGCTGATACAGGAGGACTGCAGGTTTGAAGCCAATCTCAGTAACTTAGCAAGACTGTTTTAAAATAAAAAATAAGAAGGGTTGGGGATATTCCAGGCATGGTGGTGCATGCCTGTAATCTCAGTACTTGGGAGGCTGAGACAAGAGGATTGCAGCTTCATGGTCAGCCTCAGCTACTTAGGTCCTCCGCAATTTAGTGAGACCCTGTTTCAAAATAAAGAATAAAAATAGGACTAAGGGTGTAGCTTGGAGGTAGAATGCCCCTGGGTTCAATTCCCAGAACTGCCAAAAAAAATTTTTTTTAATTTAAGAATAAAGGCTGGGAGTATATATAGCTTAGAGGTAGACCCCCTGGGTTCAATCCCCAGTACCAAAAAAAAAAAAAAAAAAAAAAGAAAAGAAAAAAGAAAAAAAGGAGGGAGGGGGAAGAAAGACTATGAATATAGACATTATAAAATAGTGTAACAACTTTAATATTGATTATAAAAATTTTTAATTTAGCTGGGCATGGTGGTGCATGATTGTAATTCCAGTTCTTGGGAGGCTGAGACAGGAGGATTGCAGGTTTGCAGCGAGCCTCAGCTACTCAGTGAGGCCCTCTGCAGCTTAGTGAGACCCTGTTTCAAAATAAAAGATTAAAAATAGGGCTGGTGGTGTAACTTGGAGGTAGAATGACCCTGGGTTCAATCCCCAGTACTGCAATTTTTTTTTTTTTTTTTTTTTTTTTTTTTGCGGGTCTGTGCATGTGCATTGGCCTTGAACCTGTGATCCTCCTGTCTCAGCATCCCAAGTACTGTGATTACAGGGGTGTGCCACCATGTCGAGCTATATTTTATATAAGGTTAAACTACTTGAACCTGGGTGTGGCGGTACATGCTTGTAATCTCAATACTTGGGAGGCTGAGACTGGAGGATCAAAGGTTCAAGGCCAGTGCATGGTCACTTAGTAAGACCCTGTTTCAAAATAAAAAATAAAATAGGGTTGTGGGTTTAGCTTAGAGGGATAATGCCCCTGGGTTCAATCCCCAGCTACACCAAAAAAAAAAAAGGTTGAAATGAGAACATATATACTAGTCATATAGTAAGCAAAAGAAAGTGCAAAGTGCAGTTATATTCTATATTAATATCATGAAAGTTATTTATGAAAGTTTGAATGCAGCAAAGGACTTGTAGCTAAGATATACACAGAATTTTTTTTTTTCTTTTCTTTTTTTGGTATTGAGGATTGAACCCAGAGGCATTCTACCTCTGAGTGGCAGTCCTAGCCCTATTTTTCATCTTTATTTTGAAACCAGATCCCACTAAGTTTCAGGGGACCTCACTAAATAGCAGAGGCTGGCTGTGAACCTATGATCCTCCTGTCTCAGCCTTCCAAGTACTGGGATTATAAGCATGGGCCACCAAACCTGGTTATAAAGAACTTTTGCAACTAAGTAGTAAAAAGAAAAATAACCTAATAGTGAACACACAGAGGATCTTAACAGACCATTTACCATATATAGAAGGTAAATAAACACAGGAAAAGACCCTCAACATCTTTAGTCATTCAGGAAATGAAAATGGAAGTCACAGTTAGATACTGCATGCCACTAGAACGGGTAAAATTAAAAGACTGATGAAGACTAAATTTGGCAAAGACAAAGAGCAACTGGAACATTTATGCATCATTGGTGGGAATGAAGTCACTCTGGAAAACATTTTGTTCTTTTCTTGTAAAATTAAACATTTGTCTATTAGACAACCCAGCAATTCTACCTCTAGTTATTTACCCAAGAGAAATGAATGTATCTTCTTACAAAGATTTGTAAGTAAATGTTTATAGCTTTATTTGGTAACAGGCCCAAAGAGAAACAACCCAAGTGCTCCTTAACTGGTGCACTGATAGATAGTTTGGTATATCCATACAATGGAATACTGTTAAGCAGTAAAAAGGAATGAACTGTGGACACACACAAGAACCAGGATGAATCTGGAAAGCATTATAAGTGAAAAAAGCCATACACAAAAGTCCGTTTATTTTATGATTGCATTTATGTGGAATTCTGTAAAAGAGCAAACTATAGTGATAGAAGACAGATCAGTGGCCGGGCGTGGTGGCGCACGCTTGTAATCCCAGCATTCGGGAGGCTGAGACCAGAGGATCCAGGTTCGCAGCCAGCCTCAGCTACCTAGTGAGGCACTCCGCAACTTAGTGAGACTCGGTTTCAAAATAAAGAATAAAAACTAGGGCTGGGGGGTATAGCTCGGAGGTAGAATGCCCCTGAATTCAATCCCCAGTACCACCACCACAAAAAAAAAAAAAAAAAAAGAAAACAGATCAGTGGTTATAGAGAGGGGATTGACTACAAAGAGGCACAATGGAAATTTAGGGGGTTATGGGGCTATCTACCACATTCTTCTGTAAAATTTCACTGCTTACTATCAGTGAGTTTAAAAAAAAATCAGTGAATTTTATTTTAGATAAATTATACCTCAATAAAACTAACTTCCCCGAAAGACTTAAGTGGAAAAAGCATTAGCAGTGATATAGAGGCTCATTACAAAATGATAAAAGGAACATCTTACCATGAACATTTAATAATTCCAAAGTTGTTCATATATAACAAGATAGCCCCCACATATGCAATACAAAGTATTATATAATTATACAGAGAAGTTGACAGTATAGTGGGAGATTTACAAAATTTTCTCAATATTTGACATTATATGATTATTTTCTGTATGAGATATTCTATAATAAAATATTTGAAAATAAAGATTATTCTAGAACATAATTCATTTCAGTAAGATCCTTTGTTTTGACAGACTCATTCAATTGCAATGATTTATTATTAATGAAAAATGATTATGTTGTGAATATCACAATTGAATATTCTGAAAAATTATTTTAGTAATCTTTTTAATATAACTTTGTGTGTGTGTGTGTGTGTGTGTGTGTGTGTGTGTGTTAGCCCTATTTTATTTTTTATCTTTTTTTTTTTTTTTGCGGTACTGGAGATTGAACTCAGGGGCATTCTACCTCTGAGTTACATCCCCAGCCCTATTTTTTATTCTTTATTTTGAAACAGTCTCACTAAGTTACGGAATGCCTCACTAGGTAGCTGAGGCTGGCCAGGAACCCGGATCCTCTGGTCTCAGCCTCCCAAATGCTGGGATTACAAGTATGCGCCATCACGCCCGGCTTATTTTTTATCTTAAAACAAGGTTTTACTAGGTTGCTGAGAGTCTTGCTAAGTTGCTCAAGCTGACCACAAACCTGTGATTCTTCTAAAACTCCCAGGTACTGGGATTATAGGTGTGCACCACTGCATCTGGCTTAATATAGCTCTTTCTTGCTTAAAGTATTTTGTATTTTTGCCACTTGGTTCAATCTTTAGTTGGCACCAGTACCTAAGTATAACTTTATAAATTTCCAGCTGATTTGCCAAGATTCAGTAGCTATGACATATTCAAACTGCCAGACAAAGACATAAGTAGTTCCATAACTATAAGACTACATCTAGCTGGGCATGGTGGTACCTGCCTATAATCCCAGTATTTGGGAGGCTGAGACAGGAGGATTGCCGGCAGGTTTGTTAGCATGCTATAACTTAGCAAGACTCTGTTTCTAAAAAGGGCTGAGAGTGTAATCATATGTAGAATGCCCCTGGGTTCAGTCCCCAGTACCACTCACACACAAAGTTTTACAGGTTAGGTTGTTGGAGTTTCTTTGCAGAGTTGTTTTTCTGCTCTGAATCTCTACCACCACCCCAAATAAGAATGGGAGCAGTTCTTGCCTTTTCTCAAGCCTAGTGAAAGAGGTTTCAGTGGGACTCAAGGGAGCTTGATAAGGGTCTCCTGCAGTAAGGGGGATGTAGTGTACTGGTGATCTGTCTCCTGACTTTAAACTTTTGAGGACAAGAGATTGGCTGCCTGGACGCTGATGATGGAGGAAAAGCACAGCTTAAGCGGGGTGTGGTGGCACACACTTGTAATCCCAGTACTTGGGAGGCTGAGACAGGAGGATCCAGGTTCATGGCCAGCCTCAGCTATCTAGTAAGGCCCTCTGCAACTTAGTGAGACCCTGTTTCAAAATAAAGAATAAAAGATAGGACTGGGGGTGTAGCCCGGAGTTAGAATGCCCCTGGGTTCAATCCCTGGTACTGCAAAAAAAAAAAAAAAAAAAAGCACAGCTTATGTATTGGGATCATTGTGTACTCCTTGGCTTTGTTAGTGTGTGACTCATTGGCAGATGAGGGGAGAAGGAGAGGAAGAAAAAGAAGGAAAGGGAGAGAGAGGGAATATGCATGTAGAAGAGAGCGCGTGAGTATTCACCAGCGGGCACACACACATAGACCATTTCACATGTGTGGGTGCATTCTTATAGATACTCAGACTGGTACAGCTATCATCCCAGTCATTCTAACATTCTCATGACCAAGAAACTCTGCCTCCAGGAGGTGTTCTACCACTGACGTACACCCTGGGGTTACAGGTATGCACCACTGTGTCCAACCAAAACCCTGTCCTTCTTAGCTGTCAGCCCCCACTTCCCTCCTTGGCCCCAGAGAACTACAAATCTACTTTCTGTCCTTATGAATTTTTCAATTTTGGACATTTAATATAAGTGGAATAAAAAATATATTGTTCTTTAAGAATGACTTTATTCACTTAAGATGATGTTTTCAAAGTTCATATTTTAGCATCTATCAATATTTTGTCTCTGTTTATTACTAAATAATATTCCATTGTGTGGGTATGCGACATTTTATTTATGCATCCACTTATTGATGAACATTGGATTTTTTCTGCTTTTTGCCTGTTATGAATAATGCTGCTGTGAACATTCATGTACAAGTTTTTGTGTGAAGGTATATTTTCAGTTCTTTTGGATGTAAGTATAACAATGGAATTACTGGGTCATAGTGTGACTCTGTTTAACCTTTGGAAGAGCTACCAGACTTTTCCAAGGTAGCTACACCATTCCCACCAGCAGCATACGAGGGTTCCAGTTTCTCCACATCCTTGCCAATACTTCTTATACAACATTTGTTATTATCTTTCTTTTTGTTTTTCTGCCGTACTGGGGATGGAACACAGGGGCGTTCTACCTCCAAGCTACACTCATAGCCCTATTTTTTATTCTTTATTTTGAAACAGGTCTCACTAAGTTGCAGAGGGCCTCACTAAGCAGCTGAGGCTGGCCATGAACGCGGATCCTCGTGTCTCAGCCTCTCAAGTACTGAGATTACAAGCATGTGCCACCATGCCTGGCTTGTGTTTTTAATTTTAATTATACTAGTGGATGTGACATGGTATCTCATTGTGATTTTGATATACATTTCTATGATGGCTAATGACATTGATCAAATGTTTCTTGCACTTGATCGGCCATTTGTAGGTCTTCTTTAGGTTGTTTTGTTACTGCCTTTTGCTTTTTGACTAGGATTTCTTTTTAGTGGGTTTGGTTTTCTCCCCTTCTCTTTTTCAGATAGAAGAAGTGAAGCGCCGGCAGCACTCCCTTGCATTCAGCTCAGCTGGAGCCCAAGCGCAGACCTATCACGTCAGTTTTGAAACTTTGGCTGAGTATCAGAGATGGCAGCGGCAAGCATCTAAGGTAGTCCTCAAATGTCCTGATAGGGCGATAAGAATGTACTGAGTGATCTTGCTCCTAAAACAGTGAATATACCTCTTGATTTCATTTCTATTTTTTTCTTAGATAATGAACAAAATAATGGAATTTCATGAGGTCCTTAACATTGAGATGTACTTGTGTCCCCTCAGCCATAGTAATCAGTGATTAATGAGTCTATTTCCTAACTTATAAACTAGTGCTTCCTGGACTGTATGTACTTAGAACAGGCTTGATGAACCACTTTAAACTTGAACTTACCAATGAAACAGTAACCTATAATCTTGTCACAAACCATTATTCCTATATGCTGAGGATAATTAGCTTTTCAGCACAATTTCTGCTTTTCAGCTAATAGATTGAACCCAGGGGCATTCTACCTCCAAGTTACACCCCCAGCCCTATTTTATTTTTACTTTGAAACAGGATCTCACTAGTTTGATGAGAGTCTCAATACTTGCTGAGGCTGTCCTCAAACCAGCGATCCTCCTATCTCATGCTTCCAAGTACTGGAATTATAGACATGTGCCAGCAACCCTGGCTTTTATTTTTTATTTCGAAACAGGGTCTTGCTAGGTTACTGAGAATCTTGCTGAGTTGCTGAGGCTGGTCTTCAACCTGTGATCCTTCTGTCTCAGCCTCCCAAGTGCTGGGATTACAGGTGTGAGCCACCAGGCCCGGTTCATACTCTCTTGTTCTAGCCATCTTTGCAGAATTTTGCATGAGGGATTGATACATAGAATGCCATCAAGATGTGAGTCCCTGCCTAGTGATTTAGTTTGTTAAATCCATTTTCATAATCCATACGGTTACCAGCATACTGTTACAGAAATAAGAACCTTGTTTGGGTTTTGTTGAATTTTTTTGTTGTTATATTGTATTGGTTTTAAAATCTCCGAATAGAACTGGTTTCCATTTTAAATAGCTATTTCATTCTTCTGCCCTTTTAAAAAGAAGTTAATGTTTTTTGAGCATCTTTGGCACACTGGGCAGTGTGCTGTGTGCTTAGTTATTTGTTTTTATCCTCATAACAGATGATGAAACTGCTAGTCATCAGCAAGCCAGTGTGACTACAAAAGACCCTATCTTTTCATATCACACTGTCTTTCAAGGTTTTGTATAGTTACCTTAGCATTACTTGTATGAATTGTTAACTATCTTTATAATTCATTTATTTATTTTATCTTTTAGTAGTAGAGACTTTGCAGTTTATACCTTTGTTTTTCAAGAAGCTTATGGTTTTAGGGAAAGGTAAAAAAATTAACTGATTTTTGTAAAGGAATAATTGGATCTCTACCTTCTTCTCTTTCCTAGTTTTTAGTTAGTGCCTTTCTGTGTAAATTCCATGCCGTCCTGTGCTAGATGATAGACATTCAGTACTAGCTCAGAAGGCTCTTCTCTTGGACCTTACTCAGGTGGTGTCCCAGCGAATCAGTACTGTGGATCTCTCATGTTACAGCCTTGAGGAGGTTCCTGAGCATCTCTTCTACAGTCAAGATATCACCTACCTCAACTTGCGACACAATTTCATGCAATTAGAAAGACCAGGGGGCCTCGACACACTCTACAAGTATGTGGAGAATAGTATGTTGAAATGGAACTGTAAGCCATATCTTAGTGGTTTGTACCTTTAAATGAACATGCTTGCTGTATTGGTTCATTTTCCATTTCTAGAACAAAGTATGTGAAGCTGGGTAATGTATAAAGAAAAAAGCCTTGCTGGGCGTGGTGGCGCACACTTGTAATTCCAGTACTTAGGAGGCTGAGACAGGAGGATCTGGGTTTGTAGCCAACCTCAGTTACTTAGTGAGGCCCTCTACAACTTAGTGAGACCCTGTTTCAAAATAAAGAATAAAAATAGGACCGGGGGTGTAGCTCAAAGGTAGAATGCCCTTGAGTTCAATCCCCAGTACCACCCCCCCCCCCGCCCCCAAAAAAGAAAGAAGCTTAAGTCCAAGACCAGGCAGCCCCATCAGCTCAGCCTGTGGTAATAGCCTCTTTGCTTGTATCACATCATGGCAGAGGGCATCATAGTGGGAGCCCATGTGAGAGGGAGAGATCACATGGCCAGACAGTAAGCCAGAGTAATTCACAGTTCAGGCATATTTATTTATTTATTTATTTACTCCTTACGTATTTATTTGTTGGTACTGGGGATAGAACCCAAGGGCCTTCTACCTCCAGGCTACACCCCCAGACCTATTTTATTTCTTATTTGGAAACAGGGTCTCACTAAGTTGCTGAGGCTGGCTTCAAACCTATGATTCTCCTGTCTCAGCCTCCCTAGTACCGGGCTTATAAGCATGTAACACCACAACCAGTAGACTTGCCCTTCTATAACAACACATTTTCTTGGAAACTGACTTGCTTCCTGAAATCAGAGTAGCATAATTACCTCCCTCTAGGCCTTACCTTTTTTTTTTTGCAGTACTGGGGATTGAACTCAGAGGCATTCTACCTCTGAGCTACATCCCCAGCTCCATTTGTGTGTGTGTGTGGGGGGGGTACTGGAGATTGAACTCAGGGGCATTTTACCTCCGAGCTATATACCCCCAGCCCTATTTTTATTTTTAATTTTTTTTGTGGTACTGGGGATTGAACTCAGGGGCATTCTACCTCCGAGCTATACCCCCAGCCCTATTTTTTATTCTTTATTTTGAAACCAAGTCTCACTAAGTTGCGGAGTGAGGTAGGTAGGTAGCTGAGGCTGGCCGCCAACCTGGATCCTCCGGTCTCAGCCTCCCAAATGCTGGGATTACAAGCGTGCGCTACCACGCCCAGCTTTTATCTTTCCTTTGTACTTACTACCACCAACTCCTGGCTCTTTGGTCAGCTATGAAATCCTTCTCTCTTCTAACAAGGAATCATTTTACCTCTGTAGGTCTATATCCTATATACTCTTCCATCTCCTTTGCTAGAATAAATTCCCCATTCCTACTATGCACTCACCCACTACTAAATGGATGCCCAAAAGCCCTGCATGGTGGCATATACCTATAGTCTTGGTTACTCAAAAGCCTGAAACAGGAGGATTACTTGAGCTCACAAGTTCTAGACCAGCCTGGGCAACACAATGTGACCCTCTTATAAACCCCAAACCAAACCAAACGTTAACAAACAAAAAAAATGGATAGCTTTGGTGGGGAAAGTAGAAATTAAAGTATTCAAGCCGGGCGTGGTGGCGCACGCTTGTAATCCCAGCATTCGGGAGGCTGAGACCGGAGGATCCGGGTTCGCGGCCAGCCTCAGCTACCTAGTGAGGCACTCTGCAACTTAGTGAGACTCGGTTTCAAAATAAAGAATAAAAAGTAGGGCTGGGGGTGTAGCTCGGAGGTAGAATGCCCCTGAGTTCAATCCCCAGT
>PVLC010013269.1:17407-42212 GCA_004027655.1 Graphiurus murinus | reverse complement strand
TTTTTTTTTTTTGGTGGTGGTGCTGAAGCTTGAACCCAGGGGCACTCTACCTCCAAACTACAACCTAGTCTTTTTTTTTTTTTTCCTTTATTTTGAAACAGGACTAAGTTGCAGAGGGCCTCGCTAAGTAGCTGAGGCTGGCCGCAAATCTGGGATCCTCCTCTCTCAGCCTCCTCAGTACTGTGATTACAAGTGTGAACCACCACGCCCAGCTTTTATTTTTTATTTTTATTTTTTTCGGTACTGGGGATTGAACTCAGGGGCATTCTACCTCTGAGCTATACCCCCAACCCTATTTTTTATTCTTTATTTTGAAATGGTCTCACTAAGTTGCGGAGTACCTCACTACGTAGCTGAGGCTGGCTGTGAACCGGGATCACCTGGTCTCAGCCTCCCAAATGCTGAGATTAAAAGTGTGCGTCACCACGCCCAGCTCTCAGTTGCTATTTTTAAATAGCATAAGTATATTTTTTACTTAAAAAAAAAAAAGTCCTATAAGTTTAAAATTTGAGAAAGTAGAAATTTACATATATAAAATTCATGTAGTCACATGAGTAGATGACAGGCTATTTTTCTTTTAAGTGTTATATATAAAAACAAGAAACCTTGCCCTCACTTGAGTATTTACAGTGATGAGAAATTCATAACTTAGTTCACAGGAATCACCAGTGCAGTCACTGAGAGCTTGCTATAGCTCGTCCCCCCTAGAGGTGCACATTCTAAGAACAGGACCTCACCTGTTGCTGCACATGACCGGTGTGCTGTTCGATGAACTCACTGAAGCGAATATAGTCCGTGCCAAGCCGGCAGAGTCGATTCAGGACGCAGGTCTCACTGGGGTGGAGAAACGGGAAGTCCTGGGACACCTGCAGAGGAACAACAACAAAATACAGACACCTGCAAGTCACTACCCCATGTTTTTTGGGGTGCTTCAAATGCTTCATATTATCTTGCCTTTTCCTTTCTTACTATTTTCCTTTTCTTAAGATGCTTGCTTAAGGTTGGTAATTTCTATAAACAAAATTATTTCCAAATCACTACAAAGGTAGTACTCACTGTCTTGACCTGTTTATTCAAATGAGCATTATATGGTAAAGAATTTAAACAATATGCCAGGTGTGGTGGCACATGCTTGTAATCCCAGCATTTGGGAGGCTGAGACCGGAGGATCCAGGTTTGCGACCAGCTTTAGCTACCTAGTGAGGCACTCCACAACTTAGTGAGACTCGGTTTCAAAATAAAGAATAAAAAATAGGGCTGGGGGTGTAGCTCGGAGGTAGAATGCCCGAGTTCAATCCCCAGTACCTCAAAAATAAATAAATAAATAAATAAATAAATAAATTGAAATAATACAAAATGGTGTATATGAAAAATAAGTAACCCTTCTCAGAGGCAGCCACTATTACCTATTTCATATGCAATCTTCAAATCAGAAATATGAGGGTTTGACTTGGTCGCAACAGTCTCTTTAGCAATATTGCTCAAACAGAGGTCTGCAGACTCCAGGAGTTCCTCAGATACATACTTAGGAGTTATAAATTTTCTATAAGATTTTAAATCTTGTTTTCATCCCAATAAAAATCTAAAATTAATGTAAACATACTATAATCTATAAATTTATTTATATTTGCAATTGTATTTTTAATTTAAGTGCCGGGTATGGGGGTACACACCTGTAAACCCAGTACTTGGGAAGCTGAGACAGGAGAATCACAGGTTCAAGGCCAGCCTCAGCAACTTGGTGAGACCCTATTTCACAAATAAAAAGTCAGCAGATCTGGGGGTGTAGCTCAGAGGTAGACTGCCCCTGAGTATACACACACACACACACACACACACACACACACACACACACACCAGATGTGGTCAGGAAAAGTTTTTCTGAGGGAAGTGACTTTAAAGCTGAGTCCTTGAGCCAGGTGTAGTGGTACACGCTTGTAATCCCAATACTTGGGAGATTGAGACAGGAGGATCACAGGTCTGCAGCCAGCCTCAGCTACTTAGTGAGGCCCTCCACAAATCAGTGTGACTCTGTTTCAAAATAAAGAATAAAAAATAGGGCTGGGGGTGTAGCTTGGAGGTAGAATGCCCCTGGGTTAATTCCCAATACTGAAGAAGAAAAAAAAAAAAAAAAAAAAAGCTGAGTCCTTAGGAATGAAAAGGAGGAAAATACCTGCTGAAGGAAGGCAGGAAGGAAGGAAGGAAGGAGGAAGGGAGGAAGGAAGGAAGGAAGGAAGGAAGGAAGGAAGGAAGGAAGGAAGGAAGGACTGATTACTTATGGCTCTCTTCTCAGGCTCCCCAGCTCTCTTCCTATACTGTTATCTCCTTTTACTTCAGTCAAGTACCCACAAATATTTCCTGAATATTTTTCTCCTATATCATTGGCATCATTCTACAGGGGGAAAGTGAAATAATTCAGCTTCAAAGATTGACATGCAAAAAGGAACAATTCAAAAAACCTAACTATACTCTCAAACACCAAACTCATGTTCTTAAAGAGGAGGAATATTGTTTGATTTATAGATTTCATAGACAAAGAATGTAATTGTTCTGTTCTTCCACAGCCCACATTGCCAGCTCTCCTAAGGAACAGGCATGACTTTGTGATCAGATAGACCTAGATTCCTCTTTGTGTGTGTGCACACGCGTGTGAGTGTGTATGTGGTAGAATGCTCCTGAACCCAGGAGCATTCTACCTCTGAGATACACCCCCAACCCTATTTAGTTTTTATTTTGAAACAGGGTCTCACTAACTTGCTGGAGGACCTTGCTATAAATTGCCGAGGATGGCCTCAAATCTGTGATTCTCCTGTCTCAGTCTCCCAGATACTAGGATTACAGGCATGCATCACACCTGGGTTAAATTCCTATTTTACCACTGCCAGGGCTAACCAGCATAAAGTTCTCTGAGTTTCAGTTTTACTAACAATACTTAACTAAGGTATTGAGAGCATTAGGTAACCTTACTGGAAGCAGAATTAGACAAAAGTAGTTTAGATACTGGAGCCAGACAGACCTGGGTTCAAATATAAGCACGGTTAATTACTAGCCATGTGACCCTGGGAGTTAACTAACATTCTGAAATAATATGTAAAATGTATAAGTATACCACTTAGCCTTTCCTCCTTGTGTTGTGGCTACATGAAGGTCCCCTATCAGGTTCTTCATCTACTGCAGAAATTTCCTGGGAAAGGAGTAATGAGCGAACACCACATACTCTATTTTTTCTTTCAACAAATGTGCTGAGCGATTAGGGTTTGTTGAGCACTGTGTGTTTGGACCAGCCATAGAACTCAGATGGAAGGATCACAGGTTTGAGGGCAGCTTCAGCAACTTAGGTCCTCAGCAACTTAATGATCTTGTTTCAAAAAGATATTTTAAAAAAAATAGGACTGGGGTTGTAGCTCAGAAGTAGAACTAACTCCTGAGTTCAATCCCCAGTGAAAGGGTAGGGTGAGTGGGGAGAGAATAGTATAGAGAAAGTGCTTCCCTCACTTTTTTCTTTCTTTTTTTTTTTTCTGTACTGGGCATTGAACCCAGGGGTATTCTACTTCCGAGCTCAACTCCCAGCCCTATTTTCTTTTCTTTTTGCGGTACTGGAGATTGAACCCAGGGGCGTTCTACCTCCGAACTACACCCCCAGTCCTATTTTTTTAGTCTTCATTTTTGAAACAGGGTCTCACTAAGTTACAGAGCCCCACTAAGTAGCTGAGGCTGGCGGCGAACCTGGATCCTCTGGTCTCAGCCTTCCAAATTCTGGGATTACAAGCAAGCGCCACCATGCCCGGCTCCCCAGCCCTATTTTCTATTCTTTATTTTAAAAGAGGGTCTAAATTGCGGAGGGCCTAAGTAGCTGAGGCTGGCCGTGAACTTTCGATCCTCCTGTCTCAGCCTCCCAAGTACTGGAATTACAAACGTGCGCCATCACGCCCGGCTTCTCCCTCACTTTTAAATCCAGTTCCCCAGCAACTCCCACTCAGACACCTGGACCTTAGGCCCTGCCCCTCCAAATGCAGGGCTGCTAGGAGTTGGACACCCTTTGTTCCTAATCCAAGGTCCGCCCCCTCTAGGTGTTTACTTCTCCCTTAGGGCTCCAGAACGCAGCTGTCCAGTCACCTGGCCAGGGTCACACCCCCACTGTGAGCTCCGCCCCTCGGCTCCTCCCCCAGGCCGTGGCTCAGGTGCCCCGATTGTACAGCTCGTGGGAGTTCCCGCGCTCTGGGCCGCACAGTACCTGCAGGCCGCTCCGCTTGTTCCAGGTGAAAATGGACCCTGGGTACCCGCTCAGTGCCAGGAGCAGCTCGTGGATCATTCCCACGGCAGAATTCGAGTGCCTAATATGTCGCCCCCTCCTCCAGCGCCCCTCCAGTCAACCACGGGGGCGAGTGCTCCCCCTTGGACACGCGCTCGGGCCCCTGGGTTGGACAACTGGTCCTGAACCCGCCGGGGCAGCTGCAGCCGGAGGAGCGGCGGGGAGAGGGTCAGTGACCTGCGCGCCGTGTCCCGGAAGTGCGCGGGGCTCGGCGGGGCGCCCCCGCTCGCTGCAGTCTCAGCGTGGATGAGACCGAGTTTCGGGAGCTGCCCTCGCGCATGCGCCCTGGGTGCCGAGCCGCCTGCTCGGACTTCCGGTTTGGGAGCCGGACCCAGCGGCTGGGGAGCCCGGGCTGGGCCAGACCCCGAGTGGGTGAGAATGGCTCAGGGGCAGGGATGCGAGTGGGTTGAGGGGCAGCTCCAGAGGGAGAAGCTGCCAGGGGGGCGCCGGGGTTGCCCTCAGGGTTCTTTAGCCCGCCCCGAGGCCCCTGGAGGGACTGCATTACATCTGTGAATGACCTGGCCGAAGGGAGTGAAGACAAAGAGGCCGGAACCCCACACCGGCCCCTCCTGGAACAGAGCTCGGCGCCCACGAGCCCGCAGCACCCGGAGCCCATTCTCAGTAGACCCATTATTCCCGTGTCTCGGACTCCCTCTCCACCAACTCAGTGTGACTTTTCCCCTGAGCCCCCGGTCCTTGCTTCAGGAACCAAAACCAACTTCTCCCGAGGTTTCCCTTCAGTAGCTCCCCAACCCTTGCTCAGTCATTGCTTCTGCTGTGAGGATAAAACAAAGACTCAATATCC
This sequence comes from Graphiurus murinus, assembly GCA_004027655.1. Classification (NCBI taxonomy): domain Eukaryota; kingdom Metazoa; phylum Chordata; class Mammalia; order Rodentia; family Gliridae; genus Graphiurus; species Graphiurus murinus. The sequence continues at coordinate 37,095 of PVLC010013269.1, read as the reverse complement.
TGCACTTTTTGTGGGGGGTGGGAATTGATAGTTTGGAGGTCGAGGGGGCGGGGTGGACGCTAAGGGCCTCGGTAAGGACCGCGGAGTTACTGGGGGAGATCATCTGCGACCCCCTGGACAGAGGCTTTCTGTTGCCTTCAGTAGGATAGTAACTTGCCTTTCAGTCCTCCCAAGCTCCAGGTGCCCCATATAGTTCCAACTCGTTGTGCAACATTGAACAGGGGAGTTAGTCAGGATCAGATTTGGGGGAGTTGGAAGAGGAGCAAATAGTAGTTTCTATTTTCTGCAGCTTCCTGTGGCTGCCCTAGGAGTCTCCCAGAAATGCAGCTTTTGAAAGGTCATTCTTTCATTGTTGGCTTGCTGCCCTGAAGATGATGCTACCTCAGATGGCCTCTTGGAGCATATGGCAAGACTTCAGACCTAGGAATATATTCCTCTGATAGTGCTATCTCTCTCTACCCTAGGAAGAAACTCATATTAAAGAGATTTATCGGCAGTTGATTCTCCAAAGGCATGGGAAGATAGGTGTAAGCCCTGGAACCCAGACCCTTCACTGGAGGGAAGCTACTTTCTGCTGTGATGGCCAAACCCACATTGAGAGGAAATGGCATTAACTGTGAAACCTTCCGACAGCGCTTCAGGAGATTCCATTACCAGGAGGTGGCTGGGCCCCGCGAGGCTTTCAGCCAACTCTGGGAACTTTGCTGTAGGTGGCTAAGGCCAGAAGCTCGCACCAAGGAGCAGATTGTAGAATTGTTGGTGCTAGAGCAGTTCCTGACAGTTTTACCTGGGGAAATCCAGAATTGGGTACAGAAGCAATGTCCAGAAAGTGGAGAGGAGGCAGTGACCCTGGTAGAAGATTTAGAAAGAGAGTCTGGAAGATCTGGATGTTCGGTGAGAAGGGAGGGATAATTCAGAAGTGCGTGACTGGGAAGGGACAAGGGTAGAGGACTAATTTAAGGTATAGACAGGGTTAAAGAGGGATGCAGTCTGCCGGGCGTGGTGGCGCACGCTTGTAATCCCAGTACTTGGGAGGCAGAGACCAGAGGATCTGGGTTCGAGGCCAGCCTCAGCTACCTAGTGAGGCCCTCCGCAACTTAGTGAGACCCTGTTTCAAACTAAAGAATTAAAAATACGGCTGGGGGTGGAGCTCAGAGGTAGAATGCCCCTGGATTCAATCCCCAGTACCTTAAAAAAAGTCTCCCTTCTACTTCAAGTCTGGTGGTGCTTTATCCTTCTGCTCTGGAACAGGTAACTTCAGATAGTGTGTGTCTGGAGATTCTACCTGGGTATACCTCTACCCTATCACAATGAATTTTTCTTCATTTCATAGTTTCTTAATTAAAAGGGAAGAGAAGTTATTTTTTCAGCCTGTATTTGGGTTTACTACTTTGATCTTTTTCTTCTGGAGTTCTAGTTGCTCTAGGCTAATGGTAATGGAATATGACCCTTGTTTGCTATAATCCCCACCCCACCCCACCCCACACACAACTCTAGCCTTGATTTCTCTTGGGGTATTAAATAATCTCCTCTGGGAATGCCCCTCATTCTAACTTTGCAGTGACAACTAATGGGGGTTGTTTTTAGGTCACACTCTCTATGAAGGGGCAGGAAGTGCGCTCGGAGAAGATGACACCCCTGAAATCATCACAGGAGTTGTTAAGTGTTCGGCAGGAGTCAGTGGAACCCCAGCCCAGGGGTGTACCCAAGAAAGAGAGGGCAAGAAGCCCAGACCTGGGACCACAGGAGCAGATGAACCCAAAGGAGAAGCTCAGACCTTTTCAAAGGAGCGGTGAGGAGTAGATTCATATGGGAAGATAGAGGCCATTCTAAGCTGGGAAGTAGAGCTGGGACTAGTAAGTGGGAAAGGGATTTCAGGACTAAGTGGAAATTGTAGAATATATGGTTGGTGGAGGACTCTCTGAAGACAAGTAGTTTAGCCCTCTGGTGCAGTAAGTATTCTTATATTTCCACTTTTGATAAGTGTGTTAAGAGAATAGCTCCCTAGTTTTTATCAGTTTATCCCTAAGTTTGTTTTTTTTTTTTTCTTATGATGATAGTAGGCCACTATTTTCTGGATAAAACTTGCACACCTTTTGTTTTCCTTGCCCAAACTATACTGCATCTGTTTCTTTAAGTTTTCTCCCCAGTGGCTGGCTGCAAACCTGTGATCCTCCTGTCTCACCCTCCCAAGTACTGAAATTATAGGCATGTACCACCTCGCTCAAATCTCCGTTCTTTAGACCTAATTTTTTTATTACTCTCTCCTTTGGAATTATTAAGTTCTTCACATACATTAATTGTGGAGAACTAAATTATATTATTCTAGTGAGGGTCTGTTAGGCAAAGGCTGAGTAAGAATTTTACTTCAGAACTTTGTAATGTCTTCTTTCAGTATAGCCCAGCTTATGATTATATGATGATTTTTGTTCATCTGATAACTCCCAAGACTCTCATATCTTTCCCCAGTGCTTTTGTACCTAGATACTTAATCTTGTACTTGATTTTATAGAACTTGTTTTTCTTCTTTGTACTCTAGTGAAATCCATTTCCTGTGTTTTTTTCTTTGATTATTTCATTTAAAACTTGAATTCTTATGTTACCAAGATAATAGCCTTCTTAACCAGTTTGATAATGGTTTCTGTTTAGTCATCCAGATGAAATCTCTCATCCTAACACACAGACCTGCAGAATTAATCAGTTTTTGAACACTTCCCCTGTGCTCACAAGGTATCTTTCTTCAAAGAGCTTACAATATGATTGAGAAAACAGCAGCAAACTATAAATATGTACTGAACTGTACTGAAATAACTCCCAAGTAATGACTTGTTCAGTTGTGTGAGTACTATAGGGGTTTGGCAAATGAAGATGAAGGGGGCTTTAGGGAAGGCCTCTTGAGAACATTGATGAGTGTAGGGTTTTTTGGGGTGGGGGTACTAGGCATTGAACCCAAGGACATTCTATCTCTAAGCTACACCCCCAGCCCTTTTTATTATTTATTTTGAAGCAGGGTTGCTGAGGGCTTGATAAGTTGCAGAGGCTGGCATCAGACCTTCCATCCTCCTGTCTCAGCCTCCCAAGTACTGGGATTACAAGCATGTGCCACCACATTCAGCTCAAGTATAAGTTCTTGAAGGATATGCTGAGATTGGATAGAAGGAAGGGAATTAAAGGAAAGGCACAGAGTAGTGAACAAAAAAAAAAAATCTAACAGGAATGGACAATGTGTGCTAGGCACGAAAGTTAAGGTTCAGCAGGATCGCATGTGAGCTGAGGAAGCAAGAGCTTGAAGTTCAGTAGGACAGGGATGGCTGCAGTTACCTGCATATGAGAGGATCCAGGGTCTGGATTTAGATGATGACAACAGAAATGGAGAGGAAGGAAGGACGTACTACGGGAAACACCTTTAGAATTTGGTGACAGAGTGTGAAGGAAACAGGAGTCTAAAACAGTCTCTCCCTTTGTCCTTGAAATCACCACATTTTATTTGCTAGTCCCACATGATGAATAAAAGGAAGGTGACTATTTCCAGAAGTGATTCAACCTGCAAACAAGTGATCCAAAAGGCTAACAACAGCTTGGAATAGAATTATCTACTCTGGGCACACAACAGAACTTTTTCCTCTTGTCACCCTGCTCTGAAAAATACTTCACATCTTTTGAGGTTTCTTGTATTTTCCCCATTCTTCAACCCACTGAACTTTCTGAAAACATTTCCATAAATACTTCCTTTATAATCTCTTGAATAAAAGCAGGACTGAATTCAGAGATGTTTTGTATTATCTGTCCAAACTATGATACCCTTTGTTTGCTTCTCTGTAAGCAGGATTTCCATTACCTAAATCAGGTGTGGTCTCCAGGTTGGAGCAAGGAGAGCCATGGATCCCAGATCTGCTGGGCTCCAAGGAGAAAGAAGTCCCAAGAGGCAGCCACAGTCGAGAGAGACATGCTGATCTCTTATCCAAAAGAGAGAGAAGCTGGGTGGAACAGGATCACTGGGGCTTTGAGGATGAGAAGGTGGCAGGCGTGCACTGGAGCTATGAAGAGACCAGAACTCTCCTTGCAATTCTCAGTCAGACTGAGTTTTACGAGGCTCTCCGAAACTGTCATCGAAACAGTCAAGTGTATGGGGCTGTGGCTGAGAGGCTCCGGGAGTATGGCTTCCTCCGGACCCTGGAACAGTGTCGGACCAAGTTCAAAGGTCTTCAGAAGAGCTATAGGAAAGTCAAAAGTGGCCATCCACCTGAGACCTGCCCCTTCTTTGAAGAAATGGAGGCCCTGATGAGTGCTCAAGTCATTGCCCTGCCCAGTAATGGTGTAGAAGAGGCAGCCTCTCACTCAGGACAGGTGAGCAGTGATGCTGAGGCTGAGGAGCCACAGCAAGAGGGCTGGCAGCATGAGGAGGGAGCAGATGAAGCTACAGTTGAGAGGTCTGACAATGAAATGGACCTGGAGGCTATGCCCCAAGACCCTGACAAACCAACTGCACCTGTCCTCTTCCGAAGCCCAAGTGGTAAGAGGCTTTTCTTCTTGGGGTTTTGGGATTAGACTTGGGGAGCCTCACTGCATGTGGAGTCTGAAGGCTTACTGTCACCTGCCAACTTGCCACTTAACAAAAGGATTTCTCAATTCCCTACGTCTGTATTTCTGTCTTTGGTACTGGGGATTGAACCCATGCATATTCTACTTTTGAGCTGTACCCCTCCTTTTTTTTTTTTTTTTTTTTTTTTTTTTTTTTTTTTTTAGTTTAGAAACAGAGTCTTGCTAGGTTACTATGGCCTGGCCTCAAACCTGCAATCCTTCTATCTCAACCTCCCAAATACTGAGATTACAGGTATGTGCCCCTAAGCCTGGCTTCCCTAGTTTATTCTCTTTTGTGGAAAATCAGTAAGATACTACCAAAGAATTAATAATTCAAGCTGAACATGGTGGCGCACACCTATAACCCCAGTACTTGGGAAGTTGAGACAGGAAAACCATAAGGTTTGATGCCAGCCTCAGCAACTTAAGGAGACCCTGTTTCAAAATAAAAGAAGCTGAGTATGGTGGCACACACTTGTAATCCCAGTACTTGCAAGGCTGAGACAGGAGGATCGCAGGTTCAAGGCCAGCCTCAGCTACTTAGTGAGGCCCTCTGCAACTTAGTGAGGTGCTGTTTCAAAATAAGGAATAAAAAATATGGCTGCAGGTGTAGCTCAGAGGTAGAATGTCCCTGGGTTTGATCCCTAGTACCGCAAATTAAATTAAATTAATACAAAAAAGAAATAGGGCTGGGGGTGTGACACAGAGGTAAAATGCCCCTGGGTTCAATGCCCAGTACCACCAAAAGGGGGAAAAAATTAAAGAGTGTCTTGAAAAGGAGTATCATTCCTTTTTTTTTTTTTTTTTTTGCGGTACTGGGTATTGAACTCAGGGGCATTCTACTTCCAAGCTATACCCCAGGCCTATTTTTTATTCTTTATTTTGAAACCGAGTCTCACTAAGTTGCGGAGTGCCTCACTAGGTAGCTGAGGCTGGCCGTGAACCCAGATCCTCCGGTCTCAGCCTCCCGAATGCTGGGATTACAAGCATGCGCCACCACGCCCAGCTCCATTTCTTTATATAAGTAGTTTATCTTATCATCAAATCATTGCAGGCTCCCTGAGAAAAAGTAGTCCTTTATTATCATTTTTTTCTTCATTGCTTTTCCTTTTTTATCACTGACATAAATGTAGGTAAATCATAAATGTACCACATGTGCCAGTTGCTATTGTCTTCATTATCTTTATTCTTTTCATCTTTTTTTCCCATTGTTTTTTCTCTGTCTTCCAATTCTTCCCTGTTTTCCTTTACTCACAGTTAGTGGAGGATAATAGAAGGAAAGTAACGTCCAATTGTTGGCTCTCAGGTGAGAAGAAGACTGTTTGAACCCACCTTCCTTCCACCTTGGTACCTTCAGGGAACAGAGACTAATCATCCTGATGTTACTTTCCTTAAAGTACCACCCAAGTAGGGGACCTGCAGCCCTAGCATGTGTTCAGGGCAAAGAGACTGTTCCTTACTTCCTTCTTCATTCTGGCTCCTGCCCATCTTTCACCCCACAGATAATGTGCATGACTATAATAATGTCCTTATATTTTACCCTTCAAGTGTTTGCTACTGCTGGGCTTCCTTAATTGAGATTGTGTCAAGTGTAAAAAGGCCATAGTAGGTAGCCGGGCATGGTGGTGCACGCTTATAATCCCAGCATTTGGGAGGCTGATACCAGAGGATCTGGGTTCATGGCCAACCTCAGCTATCTAGTGAGGCCCTCTGCAACTTAGTGAGACCCTGTTTCAAAATAAAGAATAAAAAATAGGGCTAGGGGTATAGCTCGAAGGTAGAATGCCCCCAGGTTCCATCCCCACTACCACAAAAAAAAAAAAAAAAAAAAAAGCCAGACTGAAATTGCTAAAGGATATAGAGAAACAAAACTTTCTCTAATGAGTTTATATAGTTTTTTTTTTTTTTGCAGTACTGGGAGTTGAACTCAGGGGCATTCTACCTCCGAGCTATACCCCCAGCCCTATTTTTTATTCTTTATTTTGAAACCGAGTCTCACTAAGTTGCAGAGTGTCTCACTAGGTAGCTGAGGCTGGCCTCGAACCCGGATCCTCCGGTCTCAGCCTCCTGAATGCTGGAATTACAAGCGTGCGCCACCACGCCGGCTGAGTTTATATAGGTTTTGAAAACATGAAGTGTTTTTACTTTTTAATCTAGGAGCCTGAGTTTAGGTGATTTTTCTTGTTCTTTCCGGTGCTGGGACTAAATGTGAGGCTTCATGCATGATAAGCATGTGTTCTACCACTAAGCTACACCCATAGCTTAAGTGATTTTTCTTGATGCAGGTGACAGGATGGGGAGTTGCAGCTCTAAAGCTCTGGAATAAGTGGTGCTGAAATTTCTCTCTGGTGGCAGGTGTACACTGGGGCTATGAGGAGACCAAGACTTACCTTGCAATTCTTAGCGAGACTCAGTTTTATGACGCCCTCCGGAACTGTCACCGCAACAGCCAGTTATATGGAGCAGTGGCTGAGAGATTATGGGAACATGGCTTCTTCAGGACCCCAGAGCAATGCCGGACCAAGTTTAAAAGCCTACAAACTAGCTATCGGAAAGTCAAGAATGGCCAAGCACCAGAGACCTGTCCCTTCTTTGAAGAGATGGATGCGTTGGTGAGTAATCAGGTTGTTACCCCATCTAGTGATGGCCTGGAAGAGGAGGAGTCAGTTTCATGCCCCATCCAGGGGACCAGAGAGGCAGAAGCTGAGAAGCAAGCTGAGGACACAGAAGCAGCCATAGATGAAGATTATGATGATGATGATGATGATGATGATGAAGAGGATCCTGAAATACCTCCAGAGGCTGACATAACCCGGGCTCCAGTCTTATTCCAGAGCCCCAGTGGTAAGATTCCTTTACTTCTTACAGTATAAATAGCAAAGAGATTTAGAAGAAAATCCATTAGATTGAGAACTATCATCTACAACCAGCTTTCATGGATTTTTTTTTCTTATCTACCTCATCTCTTCCCTGTGTTTCCTATCAGTTCACTGAGAGGATATAAGTTATTCATTTGACTTGCCTCCTCACACTATAGCATTAATCTAAGATCGTTGCAAACTGTAAATTTGCAATTTATGTGTGAGCTACTAGAATTCCAGCCAGTTTTATCTGTCAGGGAATCTAAAAGCTAACATTTTCCAAGTAGCCTGTTATATACCCATAGTAGGATGAAGTTGATATTAAAAGTTCATTCTCATTTACATATTTTTCTTCTAATTTCAGCTTCTATACCAGTTGTTTGTATATCCACATATGTGAAAACCTGATACCTGTTTCCTTAGACATACTTTTGCAGAAGTCTGAAGTTTCTATGGGAACTGACTGAATCTTAGCTGCTCTGTAAGAAAAAATATTTCAATAGGACTTCCCTCCTTATAGGAAGAAGAGTTCTGCTTTGAAAGTCATATATGTATATAATCTGTTGTTTGAGTTGAGTGACGTAGAGCAAGTTACCTAATCCCCAAATTTACTTATATATTAAGACCTTGGGCTGGGGTAGCTCAGTGGTAGAGCACTTGCCTAAGGTATAAAGCCCTGGGTTCAATCCCCAGTACTGCAAAAACAAGAAAAAAGCAACAACAAAAAACTGTCATAGAGTTGATATACATGAGGTACTTTGAAGCACCTGTTACAGTTCCTGGGCACATAATAGGTATTCAATAAATATTTTCACATCCATAAGTCATTGAAAGGTGTTCCATGGACCATCAATTCCATGGAATAATAATATGTTTTACTAAAAATTACTTTTAGGTTTGAAAAATGCTAACTAGTCCTGTTGGGGTCTCATAATACATACATATTTAAGGTTTGAGATTTTAGTTAATCTAGTAAATATTTCATGGAACATATCCTAAGACCAGGCTTCTGGATGGAAATACTGCTTTTAGGGAATACATACACAGGCTGACACTCAGCATTCTTTTGCTCTTAGATTTAGTCCAGGGAATTTGAGATCCAAAGTTAACCTGAAACATCTGAATAAGTGTAAATTCTCAGAGCCTATGCCCAAAGAAGCCTGGCATTTGGTTTTCTTTTCTTTTTTTTTTTTTTTGGTACTGGGGATTGAATTCAGGGGCAGTCTATCTCCGAGCTATACCCCCAGCCCTATTTTTTATTCCTTATTTTGAAACAGGGTCTCACTAAGTTTTGGAGTGCCTCACTAGGTAGCTGAGGCTGGCCTCAAATCCTCTGGTCTCAGCCTCCCAAATGCTGGGATTACAAGCGTGTGCCACCACGCCCGGCTGCATTTGGTTTTCAGAATATTAAAAAGTTGCCTTAGCAGAACACTTGGATTTTAGAGTAGATGCTTTTGGAACATTTGTTTTGTTTTGTTTTGTTTTTGCGGTACTAAGGATTGAAACCAGGGGCATTCTAGCTCCGAGCTACACCCCCAGCCCTATTTTTTATTCTTTATTTTGAAACAGGGTCTCACTGAGTTGCGGAGGGCCTCACTAAGTAGCTGAGGCTGGCCGAAAATCTGGATCCTCTGGTTTCAGCCTCCCAAGTACTGGGATTACAAGGGTGTGCCATCATGCCCAGCTCTAAAGAATGCTTTTAGAGACATCTTTTAGCAAAGTTTTTCCTTTAGAAGGCTTTTTGTTCTTTAAAAGATGCTAAATATTTTGCCTACCCTATTTCTTTTTGTTTGTTTTTGCAGTACTGGGGATTGAACCCAGGGGCATTCTACCTCTGAGCTAACCCCCAGCCCTATTTTTTATTCTTCATTTTTGAAACAGGGTCTCACTAAGTTGCAGAGGGCCTCACTAAGTAGCTGAGGCTGGCCGCAAACCTGGAGCCTCCTGTCTTAGCCTCCTAAGAACTGGGATTACAAGCATGAGCCACCATGCCCAGCTTTCTACCCTATTTCTATTTCCAACATATATTGGAATTTGAGAGGAAGGGGACTAATGAAAATTCTTTCTAGATATAGAAATTTCTCAAACTGGGTGTGGTGGTGCACACTTGTAATTCCAGTATTTGGGAGGCTTAGATAGGAGGATCACAGACAGGTTCAAGGACAGCCTCAGCAAGTACTGAGACTCAACAACCTAGTGAGACCCTGTTTCCAAATACAAAATAAAATCGGGCTGGGGGTGTAGCTCGAAGGTAGAATACCTCTGAGTTCAATCTCCAGTACCACAAAAAATAAAATAAAATAAAAGTTTCCCAAAAAGTTTTCCTGGGCATTTTCTTCTAATCCCTTCAGTTGTTGGCAAACAACATGAACAAGAATATCACAATCGGCCTGAGATGTGGCAAAAATACAGCATTAGAAAGTGTCTTTCCTGTACAAATATACTGATATTCTTCTTCAAAACCCTGCTGTACTGAGAGGATTTTCTAAAGATTCTGAGTATTCAGGAAAGGTTAAAAGAATAGGTTAACCATCTCCCATGAGGATTATGTAGATGAGAAGCACATGATAGTCTACTAAGTAAAGATGTAAAACATTGGAATTTTAATAATGGTAGTAATTTAGAATCAAGTTCCCTAATAATTTTTTTTATCTTTAATCATCTATTGTAATACTTTTCCCAGATTTCCTCTGCCTTGGCACATATAAGGAAATTGATAACTTAAAACTCTATTCCTGTATCAGGTTTTGAGGCTGGATTTGAGAGTGAAAAGAATTCAAAGCGAGATATTTCTGAGGAAGTCCAACTGCATAGGACATTGCTTGCAAGGTCTGAAAGGAAAATTCCCTATCATCTTAACCAAGGAAAAGACAGTGAGAGTGAATATAGATCAGGAAGACAATGGGAAAAGACCCAAGAAGAAAAGAGAGGAAAACTGATACTCCCAGAGAAGAGTTTAGGTAAGGTCCTAAGTCATCAGAGACATTGCTTGGGAGACAAATCCTATAAATATTTCAGATGTGGCAAAAACTTTGGCTCCAACTCCCACCTCTCGCACCAGATAACCCATCAGGTAGAAAATCCATATAAATGTGCTGATTGTGGGAAAAGTTTCAGTCGGAGTGCACGCCTCATCAGACACCAGAGAATACACACTGGAGAGAAACCTTATAAGTGTCTTGACTGTGGGAAAAGTTTCCGCGACAGTTCAAATTTCATCACCCATAGGAGAATTCACACAGGAGAGAAACCTTATCAATGTGGTGAGTGTGGAAAACGCTTCAATCAGAGCTCCAGCCTTATAATTCACCAGAGAACCCACACAGGAGAAAAGCCCTATCAATGTGAAGAGTGTGGAAAAAGCTTCAATAACAGTTCTCATTTCAGTGCACATCGGAGGATACACACAGGAGAGAGACCCCATGTGTGTACTGACTGTGGAAAGAGTTTCAGTAAGAGTTCTGACTTACGAGCACATCATAGAACCCACACAGGAGAGAAACCCTATCGGTGTCATGAGTGTGACAAGTGCTTCAGTAAAAGCTCTGCCCTTAATAAGCACCGAGAAATCCATGCCCGAGAAAAGTTTCTGTCACAGTCACCACCCAAGTAAGCTCTGGAGGACATAAAAAGAGCCTCAATAAATGTTTTGATTGGAAAGTCTTCCAATAGGGAGTTCCATCTCCTGTTCTGTGACCAACTGGCTTAGGAAGTGCTCCTTAGGATTTATGCCATAGTTTGCTCCTTATGCTTCTCCTGAATCTAAAGGCAAATTTCCAAAGCAGTTGTTTTAAGAATGAAAGATTCAGTCCTACACTTTGCCCTCCATCTGCAATGATGGAAAACATTTTCTCAGTGCCTATGTTGTTCCCTTAATAGAGGAAAGAACATGATAGTAGATCTTAAGCATTTATATGCATACTTCTTACTCATCCTCTCATTCAGCTGCATTTCAATTGGGAAAACCCATCACAGCAGCATTTCAAGAAGTCACGAAACTGCTCATTACGTGGGTCATGTGTGTTTGTGTTTGGGGGTGTGTATGTGTGTGTAGGGTACTGGGAATTAAGCCCAGGAATTCTACCAGTGAGCTACTTCCCAGCCCTGTTTACTTTATTTATTTATTTATTTTTTGCGGTACTGGGGATTGAACTCAGGGGCATTCTACCTCCGAGCTATACCCCCAGCCCTACTTTTTATTCTTTATTTTGAAACAGGGTCTCACTAAGTTGCGGAGTGCCTCACTAGGTAGCTGAGGCTGGCTGTGAACTGGGATCCTCCGGTCTCAGCCTCCCCCACCTAGCACATGTAATGCTGGGATTACAAGCATGCGCCACCATGCCCGGCTTTACTTTTTATTTTGAAACAGGGTATTACTAACCTACTACACTCTGGCCTCCAACCTTCGATCCTCCTCTCTCAGCCTCCCCCAGCTAGCTCTTCATACTGTAATGGAAATGCTAAAAAGAATGGCTTTCCCTGCTCATTCAAGCCTATGCTCAGAATGACATATTTATCAGTTATAACACTCATTTACCTTAAAGGAGAGTTTAATGTCCATTATGGTTCTGCCCTATGAATTATCTTGTCAAAAACCAAGTGTTCTGTATGGGAAAACAATGTAAACCTTATGTAAATACTGGATTTTTTAGTTTCTTCCAAGTTCTAGAAGGGTCAAAATAGAATAACAGATTTATAGCAGATAGTTTGATTTTCTTTCTGTCCTGTCATCTGAATTTCATCTATCCTTATAGTCCAGGACCCCAAGAACAAATTAGCTGAATGTGGTGATAGGTAAAGCTGCCCATATGGAAATATCCATCTTCCCCACACTCCAAGTACCTAGTATAGGGTTATGCACCCTATGGGTGCTCACTACTAACCTGCAATAAGTAGAAGCCCCTGCCATGATCCCATGGATGGGAAAAACAGACCACTTTGTGTCAACAGCCTTTTACCTAATGGCAGATAAGATGGAAGTATTTTGGCCAGTGGAGCTACCAGTCTACACACACACACACACAGCTGTTTACAATTAAAAGCAGCTCTTCAAACACAAGTTTACTCATCTTTATAATCAAACGGTATTGAGTTAATTGCCCAAATGTTCAGAGAAGTATGATAAGCCCAGTACAGCCCAAGTTAACAGATCTTGTTCTTGTCCTTACAATTAAAAACAGATGACACACAGACAAATAAGTGCAAGTGTATAGTTGCAGCAGCTTTACAGAAATTTAGAAAGCTAGTAACACTATGAAAACTTTGGGAGTTATTTTTCTTTAGGAAGCAGGAAGTATTCAAAGCAGAGAAAGCTACTGGGTAAATTAGGGTGGGATGAACTTTCCAAAACTAGTTGCAAATTGAGTGCTGGTTGGTTGAGAAATGGGAAAATTGGGGAGCAAAGGACAAAGAACAGACTATGAGGAGGTTAGATACAGCTTGGAGCAGCAAAAGCTTGACAAATAATATGGTATGGGCTATGCAGAAGACAAGAGAATGGCCTTAGCTGAGGAGTGCCAGAGGGAAACCACAAGGTGGTCCATCCATCATTTGCAATCAATTAGGTACTCTGCTCTACTTATCGATAAGGAAACAACTAGCTGGTACTGAAAAAGAATGAGCAATTTTAGAGGACTAGTTCATTTGGGAGATAAAGATCAGAAACTAATACCTGTTGAAAATACTTTTATGGGTTGGTCAGAGGAAAGATGAACCTGGTCAGATGGCCAAGACCTGGGATAAATAACTGTTTCACATTCATATTTAATTAGAACCCTGTGGCTAGAATGAGATCTAGGAGAGCAATAGGGAGATAGAATATTCTATAATTCATAGCTTACTGTGTTAGATGAGAGTTTATAATTAGAATTCTGGTGTTGAAGAATCCTAGTACACAAAACCACTTACCATTCATTAGCAATTAAGGGAAGATGGCATTTTAATTATGTTGCTGAAGCAGACAGGAAGGTATAAGAACAATCTAAAGAAGTGCCTCAGGATTTGAGATGGTTTAGGAAGTGTGCTATAATGTCAAGAAAAGTGAAAGATAATCCTTAATATATCTCTTTTAGTATAGTCGTTTGAAAAAAGCATTGGTTGGGATACCAATAGATGTGAATTCTGGTTCCAGATCCCTTTCGGTAAAGCAGAATAATGTTTATACCTAATCTGCCTCTCAGGGATACCAGGTTAATAAAAATTATGACCATAAGGTTCCCAATGTCTTTTATTATGATCAAGTTATGGATGGTAAGAAAAGATAAATCTCTACCTACTTTTTTGGCCTCTTGTGTGGCATTACTAGAAGAGTATGCCTGTCTGAATCTTCAGGTTCTAGGCAGAAGAATAAATTACAATGCAGTAAAAAAACAATTTAGAACAAAAATACTTTCTTGGTATCTGAATCCATATATACAATCCATTAGGGCCCATCAAAACTTGTCATGAAGATTGAGTCTTATTATAAAATAACACCCAAGACCAACATTCCAACCTCCAGATGAAGAGAATGTGTACAAGCAATATGACAAGGGCAAACTCACCAGGCAAAGACCCAGTTCATCTCAAACTAGCTCACAAACCATTAAATGCTGCCCAGTCTACCACTCCTGAGGATGGAAAGAATCAAGAAATAATAGCCTTCGCTGGGTGTGGCAGTGCACGCTTGTAATCCCAGTACTTGGGAGGCTGAGACAGGAGGATCGCAAGTTCGCAGCCAGCCTCAGCTAAGTACTTAGTGAGGCCCTCCACAACTTAGTGAGACCCTGTTTCAAAATAAAGAATAAAAAATAGGGTTGGGGTATAGAATAGGTGGAATGCCCCTGGGTTCAATCCCTAGTACCAAAAAAAAAAAAAAAAAAAATAGCCTTCAAACATTCTAAGAAAGAAACCACATCCACTATTGGGAGACAAGACAGAGGTACCTCTAATATTAAAGGCTTTATCCATAAAGCCTTTGTGGGCCTAGAGGGGAGCATGTGCAACAAAGGAAGTAAATAAATGTACAAAAGGTGGATAGTCATTTGTTTTTCTCAGGTGTTTCCTTTGTGCTATTACTTTTTTATGTTTGCCCCACACTATCATTCCATTATTATTATTATTATTATTATTATTATTATTATTATTATTATTGTACTGGGGATTGAACCCAAGGGCATTCTACCTCTGAGCTACACCCTCAGCCCTATTTTTTAGTCTTTATTTTGAAACAGGGTCTCACTAAATTGCAGAGAGCCTCACTAAGTAGCTGGGGCTGGCCGCAAACCTGGATCCTCCTGTCTCAGCCTCCCAAGTACTGGGATTACAAGCGTGAGCCACCACGCCCGGCTCATTCTTCCTTTTATTGCTTGTGATCTATGACCAGTGCCATAGAACTTAACATTTGTATGTATTCTCTTTTTGTTGTCATTGCCTATTTATTGTAATCTGAATGTAGAAGCTGAATTTTGTCAACTTTGTTTAGCACTGTTTTTATAAGTGACCAGTTAGGAAAGGGAAGGTGAGGTAAGAGTAAAAGATGGCTAAATTTTCTCATTATTCAATTAAAAATCTAAAATGAAAACTGTGCTGGGCGTGGAGGTGCATGCTTGTAATCCCAGTACTTGGGAGGCTGAGATACAAGGATCGCAGGTTCAAGAACAGCCTCAGCAAGTACTGGGATTACAAGTATTTATTATCAACCTAGCAACACCCTGTTTCAAAATAAGAATAAAATAGGGCTGAAGATGTAGCTTGGAGGTAGAATGCCCATGGATTCAATCCCCAGTACCACAAAAGTAAAATAAAATGAAAACTATACTCCTATACACTCAAAAATAGCTATATAATGACATGCGTGTTTCAAAGTTTTGGTATATAACCGGGCGTGGTGACTCATGCTTGTAATCTCAGCATTTGGGAGGCTGAGACGGGAGGATCCAGGTTCGCAGCCAGCCTCAGGTATCTAGTGAGGCACTCCGCAACTTAATGAGACCATTTCAAAATAAAGAATAAAAAATAGGGTTGGGGGTATAGCTCGGAGGTAGAATGCCCCTGAGTTCAATCCCCAGTACCACAAAAAAAAAAAAAAAAAAGGTTTTGGCATATAAAATGTTATGGAGTAGTCTCTGAAACCATGGTGCTTAAATACATGTTTCATTTTATATATTATGTGTATACAAAGTAACTCATTTAGTATAATAATAAAATTTTAAGCCAAGAGTGGTGTTGCATACCTGTGATCCCAGTACTTGGGAGGCTAAAACAGGAAGATCTCAGGTTCAAGACAAGCCTCAGCAACTTAGACTCAGCAATCTAACAAGACCCTGTTTCAAAATAAAAAGGGCTGGCAGTATAGTTCAATGGTAGAATACCCCTGGGTTCAATCCCCAGTCCCACACACACACAAAAAAATAGTGGTGATAATAAATTTTAGAAGCTTAAATTCCTCACTACTATGCCCCTACCCCATGGGGCTCATTCAGAAACAAATTCTGGAACAACTGAAAGTCAGGCTAAAGGTTAGAAATAGAAGTCCAAAGTATCTTAGTGCTCAAGAAGGTTCTGCCAGCATAGTAAGACAGGGGTAAAATAGGAACGTTTAAAACACACACACACACACACCACCCCCCTTGAGTCCCAGGGGGATTCACTTCAACCTGTATAATCCAATTGATAAATTAGGGAAGTAATTTTAAAGTCTTCTACAAATAAGTGCTCAGATGACTTTAGGATTCAGTTTACAAATATTTTATTGACATCTTCCCTAAACACAGTACAGAAGCTTAAGGACATTCAACTCTTTCTACACAGGTATGTATTTCAATAACTCATGCTATGGGCCACCAAGCACCTGAGTATTTCTTAGGCCTCACAAATCTCTGGCTGCCCAAAGTTGGCATTTGAGTGTGTGTGTCACTGGGGATTGAACCCAGGGGCATTCTACCTCCAGCGCTATTTTTATTTTTTTATTTGGAAACAGGGTCTCACTAGGATTGAACCCAGGGTTGCTCTATCACTGAGCTACATCCTCCAGACCAGGCTGTCTTTGAACTTACAATCCTCCTGCCTCAGCCTCCTGAATCCCTAGGATTACAGGCATGTGCCACTTCAACATGATACCTATGTATGTTTTTTAAACACTTGATTGAGAGTAAGTTTGCGATACAGTGCTCCTTTCTCCTAAATAATTTATATTGTGTTTCTTAAGAGTATATATCAAGCCGGGCATGGTGGTACACGCTTGTAATCCCAGTATTTGGGAGGCTGAGACCGGAGGATTCGCGGCCAGCCTCAGCTACCTAGTGAGGCACTCCACAACTTAGTGAGACCCTGTTTAAAATAAAGAATAAGCCGGGCGTGGTGGCGCACGCTTGTAATCCCAGCATTCGGGAGGCTGAGACCGGAGGATCCGGGTTCGCAGCCAGCCTCAGCTACCTAGTGAGGCACTCCGCAACTTAGTGAGACATGGTTTCAAAATAAAGAATAAAAAATAGGACTGGGGATATAGCTCAGAGGTATAATGCCCCTGAGTTCAATCCCCAGTACCGCAAAAAAAAAAAAAAAAAAAAAAAAAATATATATATATATATATATATATACATATATATATGTATATATACTGATAGTTTATATATATATATATACATATATATATATATATACTGATAGTTTATATATATATATATATATATATATATATATATAAACTATCAGTCAGGAAATTTAAAATTGATACAGAACTATTCGAATTTTCATTATTCCACTAATTTTTTGTCTAGAATCATATTTTACATTTGTCACTTCTTTTCACTCTTTCTTTTTTCTTTCTTCCTTTTTTTTTGTGTGTGTGTGGGGGGCACTGGGGATTAAACTCAGGGGCATTCTACCTCTGAGTTACACCTCCATTCCTATTTATTTTTATTTGGAAACAGGGTCTCACTAGGTTGCGGAGTGCCTCACTAGGTAGCTGAGGCTACTTGCCGAGACTGTCCTCAAACCTGGGATCCTCCTGTCTCACCCTCCCAAGTACTGGGAATACAGGCATGTGCCACCATATCCGGCTCTTTTTACTCTTTTAATCTTATTCTTTGTTTTTCTTGAGCTTCACATTTTTGTTGAGTATTAGGCTAGGTATTTTTTGGAGTAACCCTCAGTTTAGGTTTGATGTTTCCTCAGGATTAGATTGAGAGTGTGCAATAGAGTAGATAATGTGTCTTTCTCAGTGCATCATATCAGGAGTAAATTGATGTCATTTTGTCACAATATTGGTGGTGGTATTCCTTGGCTATGGTATGTTTACCAGGCTTATTTATTGTAGTTACTATTTTCCCACTTGTAATTAATAAGTAATATGTGGGGAGTACTTTGAGACAATGTAACTGTCCTGTTCCTCATTAGAATTTCACATACCAGCATAGCATCCATTAGATATTTTAATTCCATCATTCTCTTGATATAGATACATATATATGTGTGTATATATATATATATATGTATATTAATCTACTGTAAGGAAAAGCTTTCCCTTTTCTTCCACCTAATTTTATTTTATTTATTTATTTATTTATTTTTGCGGTACTGGGGATTGAACTCAGGGGCATTCTACCTCCGAGCTATACCCCCAGCCCTATTTTTTATTCTTTATTTTGAAACCGAGTCTCACTAAGTTACGGAGTGCCTCACTAGGTAGCTGAGGCTGGCCGCGAACCCGGATCCTCTGGTCTCAGCCTCCCGAATGCTGGGATTATAAGCGTGCGCCACCACGCCCGGCTCCACCTAATTTTATTAGTATGAACTTATGGATTCTTATATTAGTGGGTGAAAAATTTATTACTACCATTTATTTTGATGCTCAAATTGTCCCAGATTTGGCTTGTGAGAGCCTCTTCAAATTAGTGTTTGTGTTGTTTTGTCCTTTGTGCACTTATTTTCTGATGCAACAAGGTGTTTCGAGCTCATCTTGGCCTTTTTCTGCTTACCCTTTGTAGTAACTTTTCCTTCAACTGATTTTTGAATATTCAGCTCATATTCTGTAACCAAGCTGATTTACTTTTTAGTTCTAGTAGTTATTTATATATTCCTTGGAATTTTTTATATAAACAATGTTTTTGTGAATAGAAATATCTTTTCTTTTTCCTTTCTTATCTTCCTTCCTTTTATTTTTTGCCATATTTCACTGGCTAAGATCTCTAGTTCAATACTGAAGAGCAAATGATTAAGCATATATCCTTTACTTGCTTATAATCTTTAGGGGAAAATATTCAATACTTTACCATCAAATTTGATGTTAGCTATAGTTTCTCATCAATTCTCTATCAGCCAATACTTTTTTTTTGGTGGTACTTAGGATTGAACCCAGGAGCATTCTACATCTGAGCTACACCCCTGGCCCTATTTTATTATTTTTTAAATTTTGAAACAGGGTCTCACTAGGTTGACAGTCTCTCTACTCCTGAGGCTGCCCTCAAACCTGTGATCCTCTTGTCTTAGCCTTCCCAAAAACTGGGATTACAGGCATGCACCACTATGCCTGGCTCAATCCACTCCCCCCCCCCCCAAGTACTGGGTATTGAACCCATGGGCATTCTATCTCCGAGCTACACCCCAGTCCTATTTTTTTTTTTTTTTTTTCAGTACTGGGGATTGAACTCAGGGGCATTCTACCTCCGAGCTATACCCCCAGCCCTATTTTTTTATTCCTTATTTTGAAGCAGAGTGTCACTAAGTTGCAGAGAGCCTAAGTATTAGCTGAGGCTGGCCGTGAGCAGATTCTCCAGTCTCAGCCTCCCAAATGCTGGAATTACAAGTGTGCATCACCACACTTGGCTCCTAATTCTTTTTTTTTTTTTTTTTTTTTGCGGTACTGGGGATTGAACCCAGGGGCATTCTACCTCCAAGTTACACCCCGAGCCCTATTTTTTATTCTTTATTTTGAGATAGAGTCTCACTAAGTTGCGGAGTGCCTCACTAGGTAGCTGAGGCTGGCCGCGAACTCGGATCCTCAAGTCTCAGCCTCCCAAATGCTGGGATTACAAGTGTGCGCCACCACGCCTGGCTTAATTCTTTATTTTGAAACAGGGTCTCACTAAGTTGCAGAGGGCCTCACTAAGTAGCTGATGCTGGATGCCACCCTTTGATCCTCCTGTCTCAGTCTCCCAAGTACTGGGATTACAAATATGCACCACGCCTGGCTTTCAATCCACATATTTTATTTTATTTTTTTATTATTATTATTATTATTTTTTTTTTTTTTTTTTTTTTTTTTTG
>PVLC010013269.1:5000-17307 GCA_004027655.1 Graphiurus murinus | reverse complement strand
ACTAGATAGCTGAGGCTGGCCGCGAACCTGGATCCTCTGGTCTCAGCCTCCCGAATGCTGGGATTACAAGCGTGCGCCACCACGCCCAGCTTTATTCTTTATTTTGAAACCGAGTCTCACTAAGTTGCGGAGTGCCTCACTAGGTAGCTGAGGCTGACCTCGAATCCGGATCCTCCAGTCTCAGCCTCCCGAATGCTGGGATTACAAGTGTGCGCCACCACACCCGGCTCTCAATCCACATATTTTAAATTCTGGAACCTCAAACAGAAAAATTGCCCTGATCACTTTCCCATCCCCACTTAAAGCTAGTATGACTTTTATACTGTGAAAACAACTTCACAAATAAAGCTAATAAATTAAAATTCACCTCACTAGCTTTTGCATATATATTAAACAAAAAAACAGATTATAAAATTGTTTATTCCACCTTTTTCACTGCATATATTACCACGTATGCTTTCATGTCATTAAATTTTGTTCTATGACATTTTAGAAGCTGTAAAAGTCCACATTTTACAGATAAATCATAGTTTGTTTTTACTATGCAATATATGTATGAGTGGAGGGAAGTAAAGAATAATACAATACTATGTAAGGTACATATACAGATCTAAGAACTTCAAAAACCTAGGAATTCCCCTCTACCCTGCTCATTAAAAGAAAGAAAATAAAATGTTTATTCGAAACCCTTAGTAATTGGGGATGTCAACAGCCTTTCTTTTCTGATACCAAGGGGAAATTACATTATAAGGAAGGATCGAAGCAATTCAAACATACCTTGGTATTTAAGAAATTCCTTTTCTCACCATTCAGAACTGACCTTAGTTTGTCCCTTGTCTTTAGCCAAAGTAGCCATGACATGTATGTGAGTTTACATAAACCTGTGCTAGCATTCCATCATGTACGGAAAGGGATATAGGAGACCCAAAGAAGCCTGGTAATCACAATGATGTCACTACTAGAATGATCTTTTGAAATGAGGAAAAATTTGGGTAGAAATTCTGGCAGCTTCTACAGTCAAAAAGTCAAAGTGATAGAAGCTGATTTTTTATTTTTTTGGTATTGGGAATGAATCCAGAGGCATTTTACCTCCAAGCTACATCTCCAGTCTGATTTTATTTCTTATTTGGAAACAGGGTCCCACTAGGTTGCTGAAAGCCTCACGAAGTTGCCAAAGCTGGATTTGAACCTGTGATCCTCCTGTCTCAGCCTCCCAAGTACTGGGATTACAAGCATGCGCCACCATACCCAGCTTATAGAAGCTGATTTAAAAATAAAAACAGCCAGGCGTGGTGGTGCACGCTTGTAATCCCAGCATTTGGGAGGCTGAGACCAGAGGTTTCGGGTTCACGGCTAGCCTCAGCTACCTAGTGAGGCATTCCGAAACTTAATGAGACCCTGTTTCAAAATAAAGAAGAGAAAACAGGGCTGGGGGTATAGCTTGGAGGTAGAATGCCCCTGAGTTCAATCCCCAGTACCAAAAAAATAATAATAAAATAAAAATAGAAACAGCAGTTTTGAGCCGGGCGTGGTGGCGCACGCTTGTAATCCCAGCATTTGGGAGGCTGAGACCAGAGGATCCGGGTTCGCGGCCAGCCTCAGCTACCTAGTGAGGCACTCTGGAACTTAGTGAGACTCGGTTTCAAAATAAAGAATAAAAAATAGGGCTGGGGGTGTAGCTCGGAGGTAGAATGCCCCTGAGTTCAATCCCTAGTACCAAAAAAAAAAAAAAAGAAACAGCAGTTTTGTCTTTCTCACTCCTTCATCAGCTATTCTATCATAAACTGGAGTCATGACTTCAATCCTTTTCAGGTATTAATAAGGACAATCATGAAAAGGGCAAAGCTAGATTTCAGCAGCTAGTTCTGTCACTAGAATCACCCAAAGTAGATGAACTGTGACCATGGGCAATCACACAAATCCATGCTGTTCAGTGTGGCCTGACATCAATAGCCCTGAGGAATAATACTGGAAAGAATTAAAGCAAGTGAAGCAAATCTGATTAAAATAAGCACAACAAATAGAGAGTTGGTGTCAAAAGCTAGAAGATTTAAAGGTCTTAGAAGCAATCTGTTTTCCCTTTCTCCTTCCCTTAGTAATTCCCAGACTATTCCTGATGAGTAATTACTGTGATTTCCCTGAAAACCTTTATGATATAATAATGGAGAAAACTTTCGCTAGTGGAATGGAGAATTTAGTTAACAAATTTCCTTCCAGTAAGTAGCAGAGAGGTAAGCCATGTGAGACCTCGAGGCCTGCTAGTCAGTTTAAGACATACTTACTGGGCACCTGTCATGTGTAAGGTGCTGGTGAGAAAGCCCATATATTTGGCTGCTATGCTTCAAAGGAAGTAGTGGATGATTTACTAAGTGGGACATGGCAGGAAGATCTTGTTTGCAACATATACGACTTAAAAGTGTAACACTTTGGGCTTCAGATGATTCCACCTCTTCCTCAGCTGAGATTTGGTGCTGTCAGAAGCAAATATGTAGCTGATGGATTCATAAGACAGATCCCATACCTGAGACTGGGTCAAGTTAAACGTTTCAGCTGCCAACTGGTACTCTTGAGAAAGGTATGTTGAGAAAACACCCTTATCATCAGTCTGCCAATATAAACAAGAATGTTTCAAACAACAAGAAAATGCTTTTTAAAACACTTTTTTTATTAATTCAGGTGTGGTGGCAGGTGCTTACAATCCCAGTACTTGGGAGGCTGAGACAAAAGGATTGTAGGTTTGAGGCCAACCTCAGCTTAGTCAGGCCCTCTGCAACTTAGCAAGACCCTGTTTCAAAGTAAAGAATAAAAAAATAGGGTTAAGGGCGTAGCTTGGAGGTAGAATGCCTCTGGTTTCAATCTCCAGTACCACTCCCCTCCCCCCGCCCCCGGAACTGGAGATTAAACCCAGGGGCATTCTACCTCTGAGCTATACTCCCAGCCCTATTTTTTTTTTTTTTATTAATTTTGATTTTGATGAGAGTCTCATTACTTGCTGAGGCTGTCCTCAAACCTGGGATCTCTCAGTCTCCCAAGTACTGCGATTATAAGCATGCGCCACCACACCCCGCTACCTGGCTAAAAACAAACAAACTTTTTTTTTTTGGTACTGGGGATTGAACTCAGGGGCATTCGACCTCCGAGCTATACCCCCAGCCCTAGTTTTTATTCTTTATTTTGAAACCGAGTCTCACTAAGTTGCGGAGTGCCTCACTAGGTAGCTGAGGCTGGCCGCGAACCCACATCTTCCGGTCTCAGCCTCCCGAATGCTGGGATTACAAGCGTGTGCCACCATGCCAGGCTTACAAACAAACTTTTTAAACAACTTTTTTTGTTGTTGTTTTTTGTGGTACTGGGAATTGAACCCAGGGAAATTCTATCTCCAAGCTACACCCCTAGTCTCATATACATATACATATATATATATATCACTAAGTTTCGGAGGGCCTCACTAAGTAGCTGAGGCTGGCCGCGAACCCGGATCCTCCTGTCTCAGCCTCCCAAATACTGGGATTACAAGCTTGCACCACCACGCCCGGCTTCCCAGTCCTATTTTTTATTCTTTATTTTGAAACAGGTTTTCACTAAGTTGCATTGAGGGCCTCGCTAAGTACCTGGGGCTGGCCTCGAACCCAGAGCCTCCCAAGTACTGGGATTACAAGTGTGTGCCACTACGCACAGCTAAACAACTTCTTTGTCTAGAGTATATTTTCTTTTTTTTTTTTTTGCGGAACTGGGATTGAATTCAGGGGCATTCTACCTCCAAGCTACACCCCAGTCCTATTTTTTATTCTTTATCTTAATCTTTTTTTTTTTTTTTTTTTTTTTGCGGTACTGGGGATTGAACTCAGGGGCATTCTACCTCCAAGCTATACCCCCAGCCCTAGTTTTTATTCTTTATTTTGAAACCGGGTCTCACTAAGTTGCAGAGTGCCTCACTAGGTAGCTGAGGCTGGCCGCGAACCCAGATCCTCCGGTCTCAGCCTCTATCTTAATCTTGAAACAGGGTCTCACCAAGTTGCAGAGGGCTTTACTAAGTAGCTGAGGCTGGCCGGGAACCCAGATCCTCCTGTCTCAGCCTCCCAAGTACTGAGATTACAAGCGTGTACCACCACGCCCAGCTTGTCTATAGTATATTTTCTAATTTACCACATTTCTTTCAAGAGTCTAAATAGAGGCCTATAGATGCATCCATGCATATATGTAACTAAAGATACTTTACTAAAAGTCTACTTTACTTTAGAGACTTTAATAGATGTCTACTAGGATGCATACTAAAATCACCTAGGGAGTTTGTTTGTTTTTTTGTGTACTGGGGATTGAGATATTCTACCTCTGAGCTACAACCCCAGCCCTATTTTTTACTTTTATTTTGAGACAGAGTCTCACTATGTTAATGAGAGTCTCATTACTTGCTGAGGTTGTCCTTGAATCTGTAATCCTCCTGTCTTGGCCTCCAAAGTATTGGAATTATAGGCATATGCCACTACACTGGCTTACTTAGGGAGTTTTTAAAACATATTCTTCCCCAGGGCTTACCCCAGATCAAATAAAGCAGAATCTCATGGAATGTGTGCTGGGCATCCCCCAGATCCTATCCAGGACCCCTTCCCATACCCACAAACCAGAGACACTCTGGCTATTTGCAGTCTCTCATGGCATAATACTTCTACTTGGACATTACTCTTAGGCACTCAAAGCCATCAGCTAGATAGTGGATATCTGACCTAATTCAATGCAGCAATTACAAAGGAGAAAAATGCTTCACACAAAGCACCTTACACAGATCACAGAAGGATGAGCGATGCTGTACCAGAATCCAAAGTGATGCTGGTCATAAGACGGAACTGTCTGACTTTTGATGTTTGAGGTCAAACAAAGTTCTAGACGAAAAGAGGAAACATTTCTTATTAAAAGCAGATAAGTAAAAGTCGGGCACACACTTGTAATCCCAGAACTGGGGAGGCTGAGACAGGAGGATCAGGTTCCTGGCCAGCCTCAGCTACTTAGTAAGACCCTCCGCAACTTAATGAGACCCTGTTTCAAAATAAAGAATAAAAAATAGGACTGGTAGAATGCCCATGAGTTCAATCCCAAGTAGTGCAAAAAAAAAAGCAAGCAGATAAGTGAACTCATTCAGTTGATATTCATAAAGTAAATTCATGAGAAATCTTTCTAAACCATGGTGATTTGCAGCCATGTTATTATTTTACAAAATTGACCTTTCCTTATGTCTGATTTAAAAATCTGTAGTTCAATTAATGTAGTTGTGCAGGAAGTATGTACTGCAACTATGGCAACAATTGTACCAGGCAAGGAATTAATATTCTTCACATACATTTGCTTCCTTTCTTTTACCAATGAGAGGAAAGAAGACTATTATAAGCTAGTCATAATCAACAAAGCAGGAAATAATCATGACGGGGAGAAGGAAGGTTTCTATAGGGCTCCTACGATTCCTTCTGGTCTTACACAGTGCAGGCAAAAACAAAGGTAAAAAAAATATAGCACTGCTTGAGAGGTAAGGCATTATAAATAGATGAGTGGGCATGGATTTTTCCCATGGTTTCTAAGAAAACCCCTAAACACCTTTACCCAGACTACCATCCATTCACTGCCTGCTGCTTCTAGGTAAGTCTACCTTAAGAGTGACTTTTACTATTAACTAATTTCTACCTTGAAATACTGTACTTGGCTCCTCAGTCAAAGTAAAATACGTCACTGACTTCACTGATAGCATCTACTCACTTGGCTAGGGCAGCCTCAACACAGGGCACTCAGTCCAAGAGAGGCCCCTTCACTCTGCTGGGAGCAGAGCTGGGCCACACACCAAATAAGACCACTATACAAGAGGCTTCCATTCTCCCTACTTTTATGGATATTTAAAAATCTTGGTAAATATAAAAAAATCTCACTCACTATGAATTGCTAAAAACCCTAAACATACAACCACACATTTTTGTAAGTTGGTGAATTTATAAACCTAGCAAACTGATCATTCAATAAAAAATACACAGTCATTTGCTTCTTGCCCTCTTCAGAAAGAAATTCCGTGACCACCAAGAAAATGGTTATCTGATCACTATTTTATCAGCCTTCCTAGTATCAGTTAACGCTGATATTTTATATTTGTTTACTGTCTTCCCCCTACTAGAATATGAAGTTCTTTTTTCTTTTTCTTTTTTTTTTTTTTGCGGTACTGGGGATTGAACTCAGGGGCATTCTACCTCCGAGCTATACCCCCAGCCCTAGTTTTTATTCTTTATTTTGAAACCGAGTCTCACTAAGTTGCGGAGTGCCTCACTAGGTAGCTGAGGCTGGCCGCGAACTGGGATCCTCCGGTCTCAGCCTCCCGAATGCTGGGATTACAAGCGTGCACCACCATGCCCGGCTGAATATGAAGTTCTTGAGAAGGAAACTATTTTGTTTACTACTCTATTCCCAGCAATTATGAAGCAGGTATTTCGTAAACACATTTGTAATCAAGTGTATAATGTGATGAATAAAAGATATATAAAAACATATTTGGAATTTTCCATAATTCTTAATTTTTAAATGTTACATATTTCATACTACATGTTAATTTCATGAATGTCATTTTCAAAATTCTAGATGGTCCTTATTCCTTCATAAAAATACGTGGTGAGTTACTGCACTGGGGACTATAGTAGTGAACAAGACAGACAAGGGCCCTGCTTTTAGGGAGCTTGTATTTTTTTGCGGGGCAGGGTAATGGGGATTGAACCCAGGGGGATTCTACCTCCAAGCTATACTGCCAGCCCTATTTTTTTTTTTTGTGTGGTACTGGGGATTGAAATCAGGGGCATTCTACCTCCGAGCTATACCCCCAGCCCTATTTTTTATTCTTTATTTTGAAACAGGGTCTCACTAAGTTGCAGAAAGCCTCACTAAGTAGCTGAGGCTGGTCGTGGACTCAGATCCTCCTGTCTCAGCCTCCCAAGTACTGGGATTACAAGCATGCGCCACCATGCCTGGCTTCCCAGCAACTTTCAATTACTTAAATGAGGCTCAGAAAACACACTCCATACATCTTTTAATTTCTAAATGATATTTACCATAGTAGTTCTTTACTTATAGCTTGCAATCTGGAGGATGAGGAGAGAAAGGCCAGAGGGTTGTCTGGAAGCCCTGAAACCCTCTGTCTTACCCAGTGGTATCCGGTGTTGCCTCACAAAGTTCACGAGATCCAGGGATCCTCTCTCAGATGAGTTGAGAAATGTTCCATGCCCAATTCTGTCAGGAAGCAGATCCAGGAGCATTTTTGTTTCTTTATTTTGGTTTGGAATCTTCAGAAAAGTGTGAAGAAGGGATCAATGACCTCTTTCAGTGGTTATTAAAATTACTTTTTTTCTATAGCGTATACTCTGTCCCTCTGAGTAGTTAATGCAAATGTTTTTGGAAACCTAAACTACTCCTACCCTCCAGCTCTTCTTTGCTTCCCCCCCCCCCTTTTTGGTGCTGGGATTGGACCCCAGGGTCTCTTACATGCTAAGCACCTATTCTATAACTGAGTTACACTTCTAGCCCCTTCTGCATTTAAACTTCTTATTCATTCCTCAGTATCTTTCTAGATTCATTTCAACAATATTAATAAAAACTTATTAAGACCTACTTTGTGCCATTTCACATCAATTCTTTAAGGTCTCACAAGAATATTACAAAGTGTTAAGATGAAAAAGAGGTCATAAAAATAATTTTCAAAAAAAAATAAAACCTAACTCTATGTACATGTGTGTTTTATGTTATGTATATGTGTTCATATATTTTTAAAAAGGTCTGGAAAAAATATAAACAGAATGGTTAACAGTATTAACTCTGGGGAGCAGAAATGAAATAGGAAGGGGACTTTTCACTTCTAAATTTTTCCTCTGTATTATACTTCCCTACACTTGGAATTTCTTCAGGTACATAAAGCTTTATAATAAAAAATATAAAGTATTTTTTAAAATACCACCTGGGGCCAAGTGTGGTGGCACACGCTTATAATCTCAGTACTTGGGAGGCTGAGACAGGGAGATCACAGGTTTGCAGCCAGCCTCAGCTACTTAGTGAGACCATGTTTCAAAATAAAGAATAAAATAGGGCTAAGGTAGAAAGCCTCTGGGTTCAATCCCCAGTACTGCAAAAAAAAAGAAAAAAACAGCTGGGTGTGGTGACACGTGTCTATAATTCCAGTATTTAGGAAGCTGAGATGGGAGGATCCCAAGTTTGAGGCCGACCTGGCAACTTAGCAAGACTCTATCTCAAAGACAAGTGTGGTGGGAGGATACCAGGGATGTAGCTCAGTACTAGAGAGCCCCTCAATTCAATCCTCTGTAACATACACACATACAAATTGTCTAAAGTCATAGAACTACTGAAGGGTAAAAGTTAAGAGTAAAACCTAACTCCAGCCAACTCTGAGGCCCAGACACTTCCCACACAGTGTACTTGTTTTATTTTGACCAGGCCACAGACACACCAAATCACTATGAAAATGTCTAGCTGTACTCCTTATCTCCTAGACGGCCCAAAAGTAATCGATCAGAGCATCTTGAAATGAAATGTTTTATATCCAATGGATAAAACAAGAAGAGCAACAGAAAGAAGATTCTGATACTATGCATAAGTCAGAAATAACTGGTCAGAATAACACATGGTGTTCTACTGTACTGACTGATGGCTTCTACTGAGTATCAGATAGGTAGGCTAGAGTGTGTACTGTGAGTGAAAGGTCTTTTTGATCAGAATATGGAAACATGAAGCCGGGTGTGGTGGCACACGCTTATAATCCCAGTACTTGGGAGGCTGAAACAGGAGGATTGAGGGTTCATAGCCAGCCTCAGCTACTTAGTGAGACTCTCCAAACCTTAGTGAAGACCTGTTTCAAAATAAAGAATAAAAATAGGGCTAGGGGTGTATCTCAGAGATAGAATGTCCCTGGGTAATCCCTAGTAACCCCGCCCCCCACACACACAGAAAAAAAAAAAAAAGATTATGGAAACACAGATTCTAGATTTTAAGTTCTGCCATTAGATTACTGACTCTCTGCTTGCAGACATGAAAGATACAAGTACTGGCAAGAAGTTCCAATTTTTCCTGAATCTTTAAGTCATGATGATACCCTCTCTCTTTTTTTTTTTTTTTTTTTTTTTTTTTTTTTTTTTTTGGCACTGGGGAACAATTCTAAGGGCATTCATTTTACCTGAGCTACACCCTACCCTTTTATTTTTTATTTTGAAACAGGGTCTCACTAGGTTGCTCAAAGTCTCACTAAGTTAATGAGGTTGTCCTCGAACCTGTGATCCTCCTGTCTCAGCCTCCCAAGTACAGGGATTGTAGGTGTGCACCACCACATCCAGTGCTACCGATCTTTATACATCACCCCATTGAATACTCATAATAATGCTATGAGGTAAGTTGAATAAGTATTACTTTCTGCATTTAAGAAATAATTAAATGGGTAAAACTAATGAGGTAGGAACTAAATCCATCTATAAAATGGGGAAAAGTATAGTAGGTTCCCTTGTTTGCCTCACAGGGATGTGCTTAAGAAAAAGATTCTTTCCAAGAATTATCTGTATACTATCTGTCCCTGTACTCATGCTGCCAGGCATTTTTTTTTTTTTTTTTTTTTTTTTTTTTTAGTACTGGGGATTGAACCTAGGGGCAATCTACCTCTGAGCTACTCCCCCAGCCCTATTTTTTATTCTTTATTTTTATTTATTTTGTGTGTGTGGCACTGGGGATGGAACCCAGCATTCTACCTCTGAGCTATACCCCCAGTCCTATTTTATTTTTATTTTGAAACAGGGTCTCACAAAATTGTGGACGGTTTCGTGTTGCTGAGGCTAGCTACAAACCTGCAATCCCCTGTCTCAGCCTTCCAAGTACTGGGATTACAAGCATGAACCACCATGCCCAGCTTTTATTCTTTATTTTGAAATAGGGTCTCATGAAGTTGTAGAGGGCCTCGCTAAGTAGCTAGGTTGGCTGCAAACCTACAATCCTCCTGTCTCAGCCTCCCAAGTACTGGGAAAAAAGTGAACCACCACATCTGGCTACCAGATCTCCTTTTCTATACTTCACATAATAATGATGAACTAGTCGGGCATGGTGGCGCACGCTTGTAATCCCAGCATTTGGGAGGCTGAGACCAGAGGATCCGGGTTCGCGGCCAGCCTCAGCTACCTAGTGGGGCACTCTGCAACTTAGTGAGACCCTGTTTCAAAATAAAGAATAAAAAATAGGAGCCAGGCGTGGTGGCACAAGCTTGTAATCCCAGCATTCGGGAGGCTGAGACCGGAGGATCAGGGTTCGAGGCCAGCCTCAGCTACCTAGTGAGGCATTCCGCAACTTAGTGAGACCCGGTTTCAAAATAAAGTAAAAAATAGGGCTGGGAGTATAGCTCGGAGGTAGAATGCCCCTGAGTTCAATCCCCAGTACTGCAAAAAAAAAAAAAATCATGTTATTTGCAGGGAAATGGAAGGAACTGGAAAACATTATGTTAAGTGAGATTAGCCAGTCACAAAGAGTAAAGAAGCATATGTTCTCTCTAATATGTGGATGCTAGGGAGAAGATAGGGTATAAGAGGGTCTCCAGATGAAAAAGGAGAGACCCTCGAAAGCAAAGAAGTTGATTTAACCGAAAGGGTTGGATGGGGGGGGGGGCGGGGCACACTAGTGTATATCAAGGTTACTCACTAAACTACTGAACTTGAGAAGGAGGGAGGTCGAGGGAGCGGGGTGGGAATTTGGGGAAGGGGTCAAATGAAAATTGTGAGCACATATATTGTTATCAATTTGTACCTAACAAACATGTATGCTTACAATGTATGAATAAAAATTAAAAAAAAAAAAAAGATGAACTACTTCCTTTATTGCCAGTGCATGATACACTTATGTCCCTTCCACTGTGAGAACAGGTTAGATAAACTGGTGCTTTTGAGTCAGCTTGCCAATGACAAGGCTAGTGATGAAAATTCATCCAGTTTCTTTAGTACAATGTCATAAGCTGTTTTTAATGATACAGCTGGAATCTCAGTCAATAGTTACTCTGAGGAACTACAAGTTAAAAACAGTAACATTAGAGACTAAAGCAAGGCATGCCTTATGATTTTAATTTATATTTAAAAATATTTCTATATTCCCTTTTTAAAAATGTTTTTCCAAGCCAGGTTTATTTGTAGTTACAATTAACCCTACTATTTTCTATTATAATCTGTCTTCTCCAGTCTAAGACAATATTATTTACCTCTGAAAGATGCAATGCCAACTTCAGACCTGCGTTTTTTGCTTCTAAAAGAGGCTCCAAGAAGTCTTTTGCTTGTCCTATCTTGAAGATAAAAGTAAAAATGAGGATGCATGAGAATTCTGGAAAAACTGAGGAACTGAGTTTTCTGCCCCAATAAACAAAGGAAGAAAATAATGGCAGGAAAAAATAATAATGGCCAACTTATTCATTTGCACATTTTGTTTACAGAGCATCTACAATGTACTAGACACTTTGGGGAATATAAAGCTAGAAAAGACATAGTCCCTGAACTGGAGAATCTGAAACTGAGTATTAGTGAACCTGAAGTCAATCAGCTAAGCTAGATATGGGAGTCACCAAATTTTATTTCTAGAAGGACACCTAGAGATCCAGTGCTAAGGAGAAGTTACTTGATTCAGGAACCTTTTATAAAGATTACTAAAAATGACTTAAATGGATGGATGAAAACAAGAGCAGAATACGTTTAGACAAAGCCATCAGAACCAGTTTTATTGGACACTCTCATTCAGTGGTTTTCAACCAGGAATGATTCTACCAAACAGGGCACATTTGGAGAGTCTTTAGACATTTTTAGTAGTCATGCTGGAAGTGTGCTACTGACATCTAGTGGGTAGAGGCCACAGATGCTACTAAACATCCTACAATGCACAGGGAAGTTGCCAGTACATGGAAGGCTGAGACAGAAGGATTGCAGGTTCAAAGCTAGCAGGCAATAACTTAGCAAAACCCTGCTTCAAAATAAAAAGGTCTGAAGGGGTCAAATGAGAATTGTGTGCAAATATGTTGTTAACAATTTGTACTTAACAAAGATGTATGCTATATTGCACGAATTACTACAATAAAAATTAAAAATAAAAAAATAAAAAAAATAAAAAAAAAATAAAAAGGTCTGGAGGTATAGCTCAGAGGCAGTACACCTCAGTAACACACACACACACACACACACACACACACACACACACACACACCCCCCAAACAAACAAAAACAACTGTCTTATTTTTGTGTGTATGTGTGTGTATTGTACTGGGGATGGA
>PVLC010013268.1:0-42089 GCA_004027655.1 Graphiurus murinus | reverse complement strand
ACTTACTTATTTTTCTTTGGAACTCAATAAAATGCAAGGCAAAAATATTTAAATGAGGGTATAAAATTTATTCACCATTTATTCCTAGTGCTTAACATAATAGCTGGTACTTAGTAAGTGCCCAATAAATATTATTGCATGCTTGATTAAATAAATAAACAAATAAATAAATAAAACATTTTTCCTCCTTTCTTCTTTTTCTCTTCCTCCTCTTCTTCTTCTCTCCCCTTTACTCCCTTTCCCTTTCTTCTTCCTTCTCCCCTTCTACTCTTCTTGTTCTTCTTCCTCTTCTCACATCTCTTTTCCTCCTCTTCCTTCTCCTCTGTCTTCTACTATTTTTAAAATCTGTTTCTACTTCTACCTCCTGACTGGTCCAGTTCTTCCAAAGTAATTACCTTATAATTAGAGGCTTATTTCTCACTAATTTATTTCTTCCCTAATCAGAGGTGTACAAACAATTATTTGGGTTCAGTCACTCTATTTACTTAAAGAGAAAAATTTCAATTAGCCATAGATAATTAAGCTTACTGGCAGAACCAAATTATCTTTGATCCATCATGCATTTTAAGTCTATTCACTATCTTTTCATTATATGAACCGCTAAATATTTCAAAATACTTTTGCCTCTCTTTTTAATAGATAGAAACATAATATTTGCATAAGACAATTCCTATCCCTCCTTCATCCCAACTCCAAAAGTTAGATAAACAAAATCTCAATTTAAGGAAGTTTTCCATACAGATATACTGTGTGTATATCTTTCCAGAGAAAGGCATACAAGTCCAGATGATGTGAGTTGATGTGGTATAGACAGGTGAATGCATGTGCACATGCAGAGGACTCTGCTGTTGAGAGAAATCAATACAAGGATGGTCCTCCTTAGGGTTCTACAAGTAGGTTTAATTAGTAAAGTAGCAAGAAGATTTAGATGCAAAGCAGGTTCTCTGAGTGCCCAACAAAATTAGCATTATTATAAAACATTGTATGTTTCTATTTCATACATGAAAAATACTAGAAAAATGGACAGCTTCACCAAAATTCAAGCTAATTTTTTCCTCTTAGTGCTTTTGTCTCCTCTTGAAAAAGAACTTGTCAACATTCTTTGAAAGCAACTGTCAAATCAACCTTTCTTGAAACAAAACTACTTAGGAGCTTTAAGAACCTGAATACATTATCTGGGTTTGTTTTTTTCTCTCAGAGCCTTACAACTAGCAACCAAACCTGTAGCTTATACTTTATACAACACTTACCTAATGCTAGTTTTGTCCAACCAAAAGATCAATGTGAAGTGGTGAGAAAGAACATTGGGGAATATTTTGTAAATCTGTCATCTCTGTCAAGAATTGTAAGCAAAAACTATCAGGCTTACATCTTATCAGATCAGAGGCATTCTCCATACAAGTAAGCACTTATTGGAATGACCGGCAGTGGCCTAAACATTCGTGAAATAGTAAGTCTCACCATTTAAGAAGGCAAGAAACATTTTTCATTTGTTTGAATATTGAGCTAGGTGCCTACTTTCTATGGGATCCTAATGTCCTGGCCCTGGCACACTGCCCATCCACAAGAAAAGCCAGAGACTTTAAGAACCACATTGGTCTCCATTAAGTAGATGTTCAGGGGTCTATCTTGGACAGAGGGATAATTGACTGAACCAGAACAGAAATAAGAGAGGTACATCAGTTAAAAAAATCTCTTTTTAGCCAAGCACAGTGGCCCACACCTATAATCCCAGTACTTGGGAGGCTGAGATAGGAGGATTGCAGGTTCATAGCCTCAGCAATTTAGGGAGGTCATCGGTAACTTAGTGAGACACTGTTTCAAAATAAAAAAATAAGGTAAGAGTTGGAGTGTATCTCAGAGGTAGAACACCCCTGGGTTTTATCCCTAGTACCACAAAACTCTTTTTTTTGGGGGGGGGGCAAGTGGTAGAAAACTCAAGTCTAACTGAAATGGAAACTTTATGGTTCACAAAACTGAAAAACACAGGATTCAAATTCCATTTGTAAGAATGGCTGTGCTGTGTCTGTGAGCTCCAGTGATGTTGTTCGGATATAGTGTGTCTCTCTACTTCTGTATTTGTTTTAGCTTTGTGCTCAGGCATAGTAGTCAACAAAATGACTGCCAGCACTTCAAGAACTACACTGCTACTACCTTAGCAAATCTAGACTTTCTAAAATGTCCCCACAAAAGCTCAAAATTGAGTCTGGTTAAACAAACGTAATTACAGATTCATCTCTGCATCAATGTTCATGGCCAAGGATCAATGCCAATTGACTGGACTTGAGTCAACCTATCTAACCCCATCGAAAATTGGGCTGTTATCAGAAGAAAGGCAAGTTGATTCAAAGTAAGAAAAAATCACATTTGACTGCTACTGAAAGAGGTGTAAACATTGTAGACTAAGCTAAAACAGGATAAATAAGTAGGAATGAGAAAACCTGTATGCTTCAGGGGGCAAGCTGGAGAGTGACAAGCCATGGAAAATAGACATTCAGCTTCTGGCTTCTGAATTCTTGGATTAATTTACACCCACATTTTGCTTCTAGCATCAGATTGTTGTCTCAAGAAACCTCTACAAAGCAACGGATTTAATATTTCTGGTTCTGTGATGAATATCTGGCATTACCACGGTGACCAGCTCTGTTTCCCTGTGTATACTCCCTAAGTGGACACCCTCACAGCTCTAATGATGTGTTTATACTGCTGGACCTAAGCCAACTAGTGGATTAGTTAAGAATAAGCTGCTGACCAAAGGGTAAGTAAGCCTGTACTGAAAGACCAAGGGACCATAATTAAATAGGGATGGGCTCCGGGGCTCAGAGGGTAGCCAGGGGTGACCTGTGTCTTGGCCATGCTGGGACATCCCAGTTTATGCCAATTATCCTGGAGAAACGATCGGTCCCACTCCCTTTCTTTCAAAGTAGTCATCCTGGCATGAAGACCATGTAGTGTTGCCGGAGGGGCCCTGTTGCAGTACAAGAGGAAGAGGCAACCAAGAGAGACGAGTGGGAACTGGAAAAGGAATATCTGCTTCCCCACCACAGCCCAAGGACATCCTGTTTCTGGGCCTGAAATGCCTTCAATTCCAGGAGATATTTCATTACAGTAACTGTCCCTTTTTGACTTCAACTACTTTGTGTAGGTGGCCTTGACTAAAACAGACATTCCCCGCTTTACAACAAAACCACTTTGTTTTGTTTTCTAGGCTGTTGCTTGTTATTCAGGTGTATGGAGACTTGTTTTTCTTTTTTGTTTTGTTTTTGAGTTTTGCTGACAGCTTTCTGTTTTTATGTTTTACCCAATTGGAGTGCTTCTCGAATCAGCAGCAGGCTTTTCTCTCCTCTAGAGGTCTATTTGCAACTGAGCCCCTTTCTACCATGGAGCTTTTGCCCTATTGCAGCAGTGAAGGCCATTCCTTCTTCAGGATGCTCAGGATTAAAGGTCGAATTCTAGTGAACCCTCCAGTCATTTGAAGGTCAACAGACTTGTAGAAGGACAAATGGCCCCTGACTTCCCTGAGCGAGGTGAGGATACCCCTTCTGGTGCATTTCACATGTATTCACACAGGGACTAATTTATGCATATGGCAGCTTGAGCTATTATTCAATTAGCAGTCCTGGCTTCCCAAGGTTTCTGTGAGCCTCCCAGCAAGTAAAGTTTTACAGGTGAACCCCAACAGGTGGCACAATGGCGTGTTTCCAATTTGATTAGGTTTATAGTTTTTAAAATGACATGCGACAACAGAAATCAACGTTTACCGCTGCCTATGTCAGGCTCTCTTCAATTCCCCAAACAGATAACTTTAGAGGAAGCGCCAATGTAATCTAATATAATCTTTAAAAAATGAAATGCAGCCTGTGCTTTCACTACGTAATGCTCGGGGCACTTTATTTCTCCAAATAAAAACTTTGCATAATAGGTAGATCTAAAAATCTCTCTGGGCTTTCTCATTATACATTATCCATAAATGAATGAGACAAAAACACAAACACAGCTGAGAAATGTTGCCCCTCTTTCAAAGCAGAGGGAAAAACGTGCTTTGTACTTGGAAGACTTGAGGTTTTGAGTCACATAAAAAGGCCAGTGTAGCCAAGCGTGGTGGTGCACGCCTGTAATCCCAGTACTTGGGAGGCTGACAGGAGGACAGCCTCAGCAATGTAGCAAGACTCTCATCAACCTAGTGAGACACTGTTTCAAAATAAAATAAAATAGGGCTGAGGGTGTAGTTCAGAGGTAGAATGCCCCTGGGTTCAATCCCCATTACCACAAAAAATAAAAATTTTAAAAAATGGCCAGTTTAGATGACAAGAAGCTGCTTTGTTAGTTTGGCAATGTGACTTTTAAGATCTAGTTCTCTTCCCAAACATGAGCTTAGCAATTATACTACATAGAAGCGCCACATCATCCTACTCAAGAAATTAATCTTGTCTTCACTTTTTAAAGAGAAAATGCACTCCTGTAACTCTTAATAAAGTGAGTCTATAATAGGCTAAAAGCATGGATGTGCATGTGTCTTCTTAGCTCAATTGCTCTGCTTTTTTATTTTCTCTTTCATATTTATATAAGCGATCCATCAGCCAAAAAATGAACAGAAGTGAAACCTGGTCTACAGGAACATTTAAATTTGGACATAATGTTGTTTTACAAATTAGAAAAATCTGCTGCGTATGGTGGTGCACGCCTGTGATGGCAGTACTTAGGAGGCTGAGAGAGGTGGATCTCAGGTTTGAGGCTAGTCTCAGCCACTTAACGAGACTCTCAGCAACCTAGCAAGACCCTGTTTCAAAACAAAAATTAAAAAAGGCCAGGAATATATCTTGGAGGTAGACTGCCCCTGGGTTCAATCCCCAATATCTTAAAAAAAAGAAAAATCTGATGAAATGTCAGTATCTGCCTAAAATCATATGACAGGGCACACTTGAGTCTGAATTAGGTGTGGAATTATTTGCAGGAAGGATGTAGCTACTGCCACATTTTGAAAAAAGTATGGGATATCAAATCACCTTCGTGGCCCCCATTCTCTTTCATTTGCAACCAGCTCATTTCATGCACTTCCATGACCCAACTGAGCCCTGCAGACTTTGAGTCTGTGCCTCTCCTTTATGTAAGACCTCTTACTAAGCTAAGTGGACAAGAAATCGTCAACTTCAGATATCAAGGGTTTCCTTCCTATTCCTACGAAAACTCAAAATCATAAAAGCTAAGGAAAATGAGAGCCAAACTTACTTGAATTTGCTTTCTTTTCGATCAGCTGATGGTTTTCTTCTAAGCTTGCAGAAAAAAAAAAATGTTTCTTGGCAATGACCTTGTTCAACCACTTTTTGAAGACACTCCTTAGAGGAGTTCCAGACTCTAGAGCTGCTAGGGAGGTACTGGTGCGTTGGCCACTGTCATTCCCAAACAGCATATTGTATAGGACTATTTACTGCAGAGTGGCCCACAGTGTGCTTTCAGCCATGAAGCTGAGTTTTCAGTAGACCATTTACCTCCCTTCACTTTCCCCTATCGTCAGCAATGATCTATGGGATTCAGGAGTATGGCATTTACAGTAGCAGAGTGATTCCATTCAGAGGGGAGTGGAATTCCCTCCCTAACAAAGTGATAACCATCTACTTCTGTGAGTAGCAGTTAATAAATTCAGCATTCAATGGGTTCAGCCAAAAATTGAATTACTGCTTCCTGATGGACACATATTTATACTCTCCCTGTACAGAACGGAGGATGGAGGATAACATGAACCTACAATCAGAAGAATTAAACCCAAGGATATTGGTTATCATTTAACATTTTTTTTTTTTTTTTGCGGTACTGGAGATTGAACTCAGGGGCATTCTACCTCCGAGCTATACCCCCAGCCCTATTTTTTATTCTTTAATTTGAAACCAAGTCTCACTAAGTTGCGGAGTGCCTCACTAGGTAGCTGAGGCTGGCCGCAAACCCGGATCCTCCGGTCTCAGCTTCCCGAATGCTGGGATTACAAGTGTGTGCCACCACGCCCGGCTATCATTTAACATTTTTATAACAACAACCAGCACTTCTTTTTCTATATGTTGCTTACCTGAAGCTTTAACTGCAACCCAGTCTAGGAAGAGTGTTAAATCTAGAATCTTTGGTAGTTTGATAGGAAGAGGTGTTCTAACTGTTATTGGGAATGCAGCTCTTTAATAAGTGTTGAATCTAGAACCCTGATACTCTAGCATAAAGGCATGTTTAAGTCGTAATTGGTTATCCACATGGAAAACTTTTTTTCAGGTCTAAATGCCAAGAGAAGGTTTGCTTGACATCGTCTGCCCACCTGCCACTCCTCCATCTATTATGGGTATTAGTAATCTTATAAATTGAGAGTGTTTACAGCTGGGCATGGTGGTATACACTTGTTGGTTTTGTTTGTTTTGTTTTGTTTTTTTGGTACTGGGGATTGAACTCAGGGGCATTCTACCTCCGAGCTACACCTCCAGCCCTATTTTTTATTTTTTATTTTGAAACGGGGTCTCACTAAGTTGAGGAGTGCCTCACTAGGTAGCTGAGGCTGGCCATGAACCTGGATCCTCCGGTCTCAGCCTCCCAAATACTGGGATTACAAGCGTGCGCCACCATGCCTGGCTTTGGTACACACTTGTAATCCTAGTACTTGGGAGGCTGAGACGGGAGGATTGCAGATTTGTGGCCAATCTCAGC
Source organism: Graphiurus murinus (assembly GCA_004027655.1). Classification (NCBI taxonomy): domain Eukaryota; kingdom Metazoa; phylum Chordata; class Mammalia; order Rodentia; family Gliridae; genus Graphiurus; species Graphiurus murinus. The sequence continues at coordinate 35,408 of PVLC010013268.1, read as the reverse complement.
AACTTAGTGAGACCCTCCACAACTTAGTGAGACCCTGTTTCAAAAAGAAAAATAAAATAGGACTGGGGGTGTAGATCAGAGGTAGAATGCCCCTGGGCTTAATACCACAATAAGTAAATAAATAAATGAAATTGATAGTGTTTCGTCTGTTTGTGTGCCAGGATGCTCAGAGCCAAAATCATGGGTTGGCAATATTTATGGGTCCTGTAATGTGCAGATTTGTGTTTTAATTTCCTCTTGGCCCCAGCCTTCTGTGCTTCCTATATTTTCCCTGACCTTGAACTTTATTTATACTTTTTTTATATAGACATAGGAGTGAACTAAAAATCTCTCTGGTAAAAGGTGGGAGATGGATGGATAGATGGATGGATAGAAAGACAGATCAACAGATTCCAACTATACAAAGTCAAATTTAACAAAGACAGATTAGGTCACACTGAGATTTTCTCTGCCTCTTCCACACAATAACCCACCCTGCTCTGACAGCAAACACGAGGACTTTGGAAGCAACAGCCTTGGTCCCATATGCTAGAAGCAGATGGAAGCTGCACTGTCTTCACAGTAGCAGCTGCCCAGGAACCAAAGTGAAGAGGAGGAGGCTTGGGAGAGGAGTGAGAGGGGAGAAACACAAAAGAACAGCCTTGAGTGGAGGAGAGAGAGCTCCTGCTGCCAGTCCCAGCCGGGGTCAGAAGCAAGCACACACACCACGTGCTCTAGTTAGTAATATCTTCACTTTCACAGTACCATTTAATTCAATCCCTACTGCAAAGAGGAATTGTGATCTCCATTGTACAGTGAATAAGAGACACACTGTTTACTCAGGGTCAAGCCAGCCAGGCCTGGATTCATTCCAGCACCAGTATCTCCATTCCAGGAGGTAAGAAATTCTAAAACATAAGCTGTCCACACAGGGTATGTTCTACCTCTCAATCAACTACCTGTGTATCATTGGAGGATGGCAGAGAAGAAGCAGCAAAGACAAAATTAAGATTTGCATCTCCAGTTAACAAGTGGAGAAATGGCTTTGGCTCCAGTCAGAGAGATCAGATAGACAGGGAAATATTTTTGATAATAATTCTAAAAATATCATGACAGTGAATAGCTCTCTGCATGCAACTACAGACATTCCTTCTTTGGGAGTAACTCTGAAAATTAGTTATCTATTCTTTTACGATGGAAAACTTTTGCTAGGAATTTATAAAACATCTCTCGAGGTGTTCTCACTACCCTAGATGTCTAACATTTACAGTGTAAGCAGGGTATGGTGGCATATTCCTGTAATCCACCACTTGGGAGGCCAAGATGGGGGGATTGCAGGCTCAAGGCCAGACTCAGCAATATAGTGAGACCCTTAGCAACTTAGTGGGACCCTGTTTCAAAATAAAAAATAAAAAAAGTCATCCGGGCGTGGTGGCACATGCTTGTAATCCCAGGATTTGGGAGGCTGAGACCCGAGGATCGGGGTTCACGACCAGCCTCAGCTACCTAGTGAGGCACTCCGCAACTTAGTGAGACCCTGTTTCAAAATAAAGAATAAAAAAAATAGGGCTGAGTGTATAGCTCGGAGGTAGACTGCCCCTGAGTTCAATCCCCAGTACTGCAAAAAAAAATTTTTTTTAAAAAATAAAAAAGTCTGGGGTAGACCTGTAATCTTAGTACTTGGGAGTCTGAGAGAAGAGGATCTCAGGTTCAAGACCAGCCTCAGCAACTTAGCAAAACTTTTGACAACCTAGTGAGACCTTATTTCAAAACAAAAATGGGCTGGGTTGTAGCTTAGAGGTAGGATATCCCTGGGTTCAACCCCTGATACTAATTATGTATCTATAGATGTATCTATATAGAGATATATAGAAATCTATATGTAGCTATATATGTTATATACACACAATGTATGATATTTCACAGTAGAGCAACAAGAATATTAAGTTCATATAAAACATTACACCTTAAAATCGTTCCTGTACTGTCTATACACAGGTATACATACTCACATACTCATGTACAAACACACAAACAAGGACACGAATTAGTCCCAAGACATATAGTAGAGAAGTGTATGGTACAGAGGCCGAGAATGTCCATTCACACAAGTCTTCCTGGGGCCCTGTCCTGGCTCTATTATTTGCTAGCTGTGTGGCTTTCGGCAAGTCACTGTACCTACATTTTTGTCTGTTGTAAAATGAGTATGATAATACCTCAGTCCTGGGGTTACTGTGGAAATATATACTTATACACACCTGCATGTGCGCACACACACACACACACACACACACACACACAATGTATGTCATCTAGTAAATACTAAGTGTTAGTTTAGGTTAGAAATTCTGTTCTATGTTGCTAAAGGAAAGTGAACAAAGGTGAGAATTTGATCCAAGTGGACCCTAGGGTTCCTTTCCACTGAGGCGTTTTCTTTCACAAGGACCCAAGGGTAGGATGGCCCTTTCTGGTTTTTTTTCTTTGAGGTCTATCTAGCACTGAAATTCATACCAGCACTGTGGAAGGAAGCCAAGAAATCCAGCTTTTCTTGGAAGGCTGTATGCCTCAGAACGACCTGAGCCAAAGGGGCCAGAGTGCTGGCAGTGAGTCAGCTCCTTATTAAAAAGCATTTATTGATCACCCGCTGTGTGCTAAGCACAGGAGTGGAGGCAATGGAGGGGGGCTACAGATAAAATTAGAAATAAAGCCTCCACCCTTAAGAAATATGGATGTAGTGTGTGTGTGTGTGTGTGTGTGTGTGTGTGTGTGTGTCTGTTAGAGAGAGAAAGAGCCAAATTGATGCACATGAGAACTACTGCAAAGCAACACCTTGTTAACACATTAAATGTTGTAGGATAATTTGTATTCAAAGATCCAAGAAGAAGAAGCACTGTGTATTCCATCAGGGTAGAAGGAAGCATTTGGACAGAGAGAGAGAAAGGGGGGATTGGCTTGAAGCAAAGCCTCAGGCAGGGAGATTTTCAGTTGCAGTTCTAGAGGGGATGTGGCCTGGTTTTCCAATTTGAAGGGCCTGAGATATGGAGTTACCAAAAGAAAAAAAACTATAGCATAATAGAAAGACCATTTGGTGATGTGACATTAAATGTGAGGCTGTGTTTGTCTTTTCCTGCATCTGGTAGTCTGCATGGGTTGTTGAGAAGGGTCTGATGGCCATTGCAGCAACTTTATGCGCATTGAGATTTGGTCCTTCCAGAGATATTGTAGCTAATTTTTTGATTGCTACCATCCAAATTCATTAAGTTGCAACCTGTGTGAGGAAAGAAGCCTGTTTCTGCCTTTGTTCACCTTCATCCAGGGTAGTGACTAGTGCATTGTAAGAAGTAATCACTTCTACAAAGAATAAGTAAAAAAAAAAGAAAGAAAGAAAGAAAAAGAAAACCTCCTACCTCCTACTTAATCATGGAAAAAGTAAATATGATCTGGACATGGTAGCAGATGCCTACAATCCCAGTACTTAGGAGGCTGAGACAGGAGATCACAGGTTTGAGGCCAACCTCAGGAATTTAGCAAGACTCTTAGCAACTTAGTGAGACTCTGTTTCAAAAATAAAATAAGCTTGTGGGGTTTAGGTAGCTTGGAGGTAGAACACCTCTAAGATCAATCCACAGGGCCAAAAATAAAATAGAGTAAATATGTACTTAAAGTGCTCAATCTTGAACTTCCTAGTAAAACAGATACTCCACTAAAGTATTACTATCCTTTTATTCTTTCTTGTTTTTTTTTTTCCCATTCCTCCTTATTTTTTTTATGAGTAAGGTAGTGTATAAGTCTGCTTTCTATTGTTGTAACAAATACCTGAGGCTGGATAAATTTGTAAAGAAAAAAAGATATATTTAATTTACCATGTTGGAGGCTGAAAATCCAAGATTGGGTGATTCCATGTATTCAGTCTCAGGCGTACCCTCATGGTGGGCAGCATCATGGTAGAAAATTGTGTAAAAGGAATCACGTGGTGGGACACGAAGCCCGAGAATGGAGAGGGGCCAGTCTTACTCTTTTATAACTACTCAGTCCCATGGGAACTAACCGAAGTCTTATAAGAACTACTACAATCCTTTTTGGGAACAGCACTCCCAGTGATCAAATTACCTTTGCACTAAGCCCCACCTCTTAAGAGTTCTGCCACCTCTGAGCATCATCACAGTGAAGACCAAGACCTAACATATGCAGGCTTGGAGGCACACTGAAACAACCCCAGGAAGCCTCATCTAGAGTACCCATCTCAGCCTCAAATGAGTCCTGTCCGCAGGGCCAGGTTAGCTGAGCACTGCTGTGCAGGCTGTGTGCTGCATAACTCCAGTTTATAACACTCAGCCTACAAGGAGAACAGCATTCCTTGGAAGTATGTTACCCAGCATCCCTGCAAAGGCAAGCTTTTCATGTCATACCCGACTTGAAAGTTCCTTTCATACTTCACAATTCTAGAATAACCTCAAAAACCCTTCCTGCCGTCATAGCAGAAGGCAGATCAAAGAGTGGACAGAGCAGAAAGAAACCATAGCAGTGCAAAAATGAGAGACGTGATCCCCAAGGTAACTGACAGCTGCAGCAGCATTTTTAAAAAAGTGGATTAGAATAAAAGGACCCTCCTAAAGGGTTTGCAAAAAAGAAGAATGGAAAGATCACTACTTTAAAAGCTTGAACTTGAGTAACTGCAGTCGAAGACACAGAGACAGTTCTGCAATTGCTATAAAATATTTGATTCAAGAGCATGAGAGGTCAGTCTGGCATGGAACAGCATGGGATAAGAGCAATGAGGAATTCGTGGGCAATGCAGATTCAGGAGGACTTCAGAGAACAAACTGAAAAGAGTCAGGAATGTTGCTAAAGATTTATCAGTCCTTTCTAGAGATGAGATGAGCTCTTTGTACCTAAACACTTTTTATTATTATGAGCTCAGAAACATATTCTGTGACTTGTACATTATAAAAAAGAAAACAATTTAGAAAACCACATGCCATTAATATCATATGGAGGTCCTAGTGATTTAAAACACATTATCTTTTGTCTTTAAGGGATGAGTTAAGGAATTCTGCAACTAAAGACAGAGACACAGTCTTCTAGGTGGTCCCTAGGTGTTGAGCTCAGTTAGGATCCTGTTTGGTGGTCAACTAAGCAGAACAAGTAATCTTACACAGACAAGTAAGATTAAGATTCATTTTTAAGTGGAAAGTAAAATAATGCAAACTCATAAAAGCATACATTACCATATTTCCCACTTAATTTACAAATGACTGATTAGCAACTTGCATCCATTATATTAGAGCTCCTTCTCTGTAAGAGAAATTCACCAGTGACAAGGTGCTATTTGCCATACACTCACTGGGCTGCCTTACAGAAGGTGACAAGTGGAAGCTCTATCTCTGTGGCTTCCAGGGGACCATGAACAAGGGTGACAGGGAAGCTGGACTTGGAATGCTGTGGTGCAGTCGTGGGCTTCAGAGGACAAACAGAAGTATAGGAACTGCCTCATCCTGGTGCTTCCAGGCAGTTCTACATTCTCTTTCAGCAAACAACCTGAACATCCCCAAGCCCGAGAGAGAAGCGGTAATACAATACTGAGATGACAACTCACTGCTGTGCCTCTCCTGTGGACACGACCAGCCTATTGTGTATGACAGTAACTGAGGCATACAGCCACTTCCCTGCTGGGCCCCAAGCTCCTGAGGAGTGCACCTCAGTCTGGTTCATTTTTGGATCTCCCAGTGGATTCTGGGGTCATAGTGGACCCTCTGAGTATGCTGAGCCATGTACATTACATCCATGATGTCATTTAATCAACCAGAAGCCCTCTGCTGTATGTATTCACAAATGAAGAACCTAAAGCTTGGAAATTGAAGCAGTTGATGTTATGTTACACAGCTAGCTGGTGACAGCAGCAGGATCTGCAACCCCCAAAGCCATACTTTAACCACCATATTGTCCTGCTTCTAGATCAAGGGCCGGTAAAGCACAGCCTCCAGGCCAAGTCCAGCCCCCTGCCTGTTTCTGGATAGCTCAGGAGCTAAGAATAATTTTTACATGGTTCAAAGACACATCAAAGAAAGAACACTATTTTTCTTGCCAATAAAAATTATATGAAATTCAAATTTCAGTGTCCATAAATAAAGCTTTATGGGAGCACGGTCAGGCTTGTTTGTGCATTTTGTCTGTGGCTGCTTTCATGCTGCAGTGGTAGGGTTGAGAAGAGGTGACAAAGCCCAAGGACTACAGAGCCTGTCATGTGTACTATATGTTCTATATGCCCCTTTCCAGAAAGTTTGCTCACCCCTGCTTTAGATTCAGACACTAAGAAGCAGACCTGCTTCTCTGCCCAGCTGTGCAGACAGATTGCCACACAAAGGCAGAGAAATCTTGGAGTGATGAGTTTCATTTCAATTGGAAGCACCTTCATCCCAAAGCCAATGGCCATAGCCTGGACAAACGTGAAACCAGGAAGGCTGGTAGCACCTGACATTTGTTGGCAGCACAGGTGGAGCTAATGGTAATTCCGAAGGTCAGCAGGGATGCTCAATACACCACCGACTGATTTGGCCAACTTGCAAGCAATATGGACCTTGCAGTTGACCAGACTCTGCAGATGGTATGGAAATAACATTTAGCCTTGAGTCAGCAACCTTCTTTCCTGCTGGGCTCTCTGTAGAGCAGCCAACAAGTCACAGAATTGACAGGTTTGAGCATCTCCGCCCTATGTGAAGCCTGGTAAATGAGCAGTGCCATAGCCAGGAGGCCATCAGCAAGAAGGGAGGGAGAGATGCAAGCCAGGTGCCTGCACAATCCAGAATGTGCAGAATGAGAAGGGCCTGATGAGCCTTCTCTCTGCCCAGCCAAGAGAACCCAGCAGCAGCGGTCAAAGGAACCCTAAAGGAGAGAAAACAGCCCTGGATAAAGTGGCCATCACACCCACTTCTTACCAGATGCCCCATGTAGAATGTCACTAATGATGACCTGAGCCACTATTCAGCATGACAGCTACCCCCAGAATGCAAAGGAATAGGAGGAAGCACCAGAAAACACATCCTTAGAAAATAAAGTGGTGCAGTCAAGAATGTATAGGATTGGGGACCAGAACCTCCAGTCTTTGTTTTGGTCTCTGACATCTCTACTCCCTAAAAATCAGATGTTCAGACTGCTGGTGACCTCCTTTCTGGAATGAATAAATGAAGTTAACGTGTAAGTTATGTGCTTTGTAGGAGTCAGGATTAGGTTTGTCTACATATAAGAAAAATACAAAAAATAGTGGCTTAAATGAGTTAGTAATTTATTTTTCTCTCACTAAAAGAGTCCAGAATTAGCAGTTCAGGGTTAGTGTAGCAGGTTCATAGTCATAAAGACAAAGTATTGTGTGCCTTTCTCCTATGATGTGCTCAGAGCATACTTTCCTTCCTAGGGTGCCTTGTAGTTGCAAAGTGACTGCTTCAGCTCTAGCAATCATGTTTATATTTTAGGCAAGAAGCCAAAAGAAGCAATGGATAAACAGGCATCCCTCCTATCCAAGGTAGGCTCTGCTCAGAAATTTCCCAGAAGCCCTACCCAGTAACTTCAGTTACCATCTTTGTTGTGAGGCTGACTGGAAGGTATAGATTTTAGCTACACCCATTGCCACCCCTAGCAATGGAGTGCTTGTGCTAGAGGTGAAGAAGAATATAGGAAGTCCATTAGGAAGGCCCCTGGGAGTCTTGGCCACACATATTTACCTCTAAAATTGACGCTGCTCCCAACCAATCTAATGTGTATGAAAGCACATTATGAAGTTACAGAAGGACATGCAAATAAATTCCATCGTCTGTGGCTTTGCTGCCAAGTCCCTTTGTGCTAGGTTCTATTCTACTTTTGGCCAGCCCAGGCACCTTCCCCTAGAGACCTCCCTGAAGCTCCAGGTCAGGTTTGGTGTTCTTTTACTGTGTGCCCAGAGTATGCTGGGGACATTCTGTCCCATCATTCCCTCTGATTCCCTGAAATCTACTGTCTATGCCCTAGTCTTTCCCTGTAGACTCTGGGGATGGCAATACAGTAGCCATCAGCCACACCTGGCAAAGGAGCCCTTGAAGTGAGGCTGTTCCAAATTGACATGTTCTCAAGTATGAAATAAGACATACTGGATTTCAAACACATATTACAAAAGCAAAAGAACATAAAATGTCTCATTAATCATTTTTATATTGGTTACATGTTTAAATGACAACATACATATATACTAAGTTGAATGAAAAGTATTCAAAATTAATCTAAACATCTATTTTTGGGGGGTACTGGGAATCGAATCCAGGGGTATTCTACTTCCAAGCTATATCCCCATCTATTTTATTTTTATTTTGAAACAGAGTCTCTCAAGATTGATGAGAGTCTAACTACTTGCTGAGGCTGTCTTCGAACTTGCAAATCTCCTGTCTCAGCCTACCAAGAATTGGGATCACAAGTGTAAGCCACCAAGCCTGGATTTTTTTTTTTTTTTTTTTGTACTGGGTGCACATGCAGTTTGCATTTGTGGTTTGTGCTGTATTTCCAGGTCAGCCTTCCTCAATGCCTCAGCTCCTGGAGGGCAGGCACTAAGTCTACTTGAGTTTTGAGTCTTTAGGGTCTGCACAGGGTCTATTTGATGGGAGTTGGTTGGACAAAAGTCATACATAGAATGAAAGCCTTGGTGACAATATGGAAACAGCAATATGGCAGAATCCAAATGAGCCAATCTAAGGGCCCTGAGGAAACCTCCAAAGGACTACTGTGCCCACAGCACTGAGACATAAGGGGGGACTATGTGTCCCCCTTTGAATTACACGGACCATGGTTCAACTCTTGCTATTAACCAGTGAATGAACTTGACAAGGGATATTCACCTTGAACCTTGTTTCTTCACCTATACATCAGGAACAACCTTGTCATCTTTGGAGGAGAAATATAGGATACTACATTGGTGAAATGCTTGGCACAGTCCCGGATGCATGATGAATGATCAATAAATATTAGCTCTTTTTATGAGCTTTGATGAGCCTGTTGTGAAGGAAAAGCAATTTTTAAAAAGTTGCCTGAAGCGAGCCAGCATTAAGGCATTTCCCTGCTGAATATTAAAATGGAATTTTTAATCTGTGATGACAAAAATAATTTGAGCTGGCAGATGGCGTGGTGTTGTCACCCACTTTGTTGCTTGGAATTGAATGGATTCTACATAAATACCATCAAACCCTTTCCTTGTTTGGAAAAGCACCTGATTCCGAGCTCTGCTATAGTGCTCTGCGTGTTGAAATGGCCCTGCGTCCTGGCCATCTTTTGGCACTGGGGTGCAGCAAGGCCAGCAGGTGGATGGGATGCACAGACCAGATCTGGGAGGAGAGGGAGGTTACACCTCATAATGTACAATCCCTAAGTCATAGCAACTCAGAACATTTTCCTTTCATCTAACCTAAATATTCATCATAGGTCACCGCAGGGACTTTGCTTCACATTATCTGCACAACTGTATCAAGGACTCAGGCTAGGAGGGACCTAGGATCATGGATACAAGAAAACAGGGACTTGGTGATTCCTGCAATTGCTTGTAAAACTCAGGGCAAGAAGTAATACTTCTCTCACTCATATTCACTGGCAAAGTGAGCCCTAGGTGTGTGCCCAACTTCCAGTGAGCAGGAGCTGCACGCCCATCATAACACAAGAAGGAGACTAGAACAGCTCTGATGGCCACTGCCAGAGTAGATGGTCTCTCCATAGCAGAGAGACGATGCTACCCAGTGCCACATTCTGGTCTTCTAACAAAGCCTCCTTCAATTTCACACTGATAGAGAGCAGTGAAATGCAAAATCAAATGATGTGCTATTTTTTTTTAGAACTGAATTAGTATGATAATCTTGTAAGACCTACAACATCCAATTTTTTGTAAGGCTTCAGTGAAACACTACACTCAAAAACTGCTGGAGTCATCATAAATCACAAAACAGAACATGTGTTTTGGAAAGCAAGTTGGCTTCAGGAGGCAGAGCAAGAAATGAAGGCTCAGATCCTTTGGCACATTTGTTCAGCTTTTGAGGATTGACTGGAATGAAAGCATCCAAAAGCTATAGGCCCCAAGACATCTATTTACCTATCATGTAAGAAAATGTTGCTATTACTAATTATAATGGCAAAATACTACTTAGAAGGATAGTAGAAACTATTTAAGTGTTCTGCCAGGGAGGACTGAATAAGAAAATTATAGGAATTCACTTGTGGAATATTATTTGTAATATTATAAAATCTAGCAAACATGGAGATAAGTTAATAATAGAATGTTTAGTGAAAGCGGCAGGATACAAAACAGCATGTAAATAATGATCATAACTATCAAAAATCAATACAAAACAGAAATGCTAAAAAATTAAACTATAATGCTAACAAAGTTGTATTAGCATTATTTTAGTCTCAAGTATTATAATGAAAAGTAAACCTTAAATCAGAATCTGTCCCCCTCAACTTCACACCAATAGAGAGCAGTGAAATGTGAAAATATGAAATAAAATGATGTGCAATTTTTTTAAGAACTGAATCAGTAAGATAATTTTTTAAAAAAACCTACAACATCCAATTATAAAGCCACTATAACTTTCACTACTATGTATAATTATAACATACCATTATAAACTTTTTTAAAAAGGCATCTGAGCAAACTAAAAAGTAGCTCCAGTGGAGAGGGTTTCTCTGAAGTAGCTACTTGGATACAAGTTGCATGTAGAAAATGATCTCTCTATTTCCATGGACACCATGTACATGTACACAATTATCAATGCCAATCTTAATACCGTGCACAGGAAAGGGGAGCGAGTGGAGTGAAGAACTCTCCAAGCGCTGTGTGCATTTATGTCCTTATCAGTCTCCATTTCAGTATGATGGGAGATTGCAGTACACCAATAAACTATACTTAAAAAGACAATGATCTCTCCATGAAAACAGGGGTCTACAATAGTACCTACTCAGAGTAGATGTTCAAAACACTTTATATAAATAAATGGGAAAATCAATAAAGAAACAAAAAGGGAAAGAGTGTAAATGAAAGCTAACTTGAGAATGTGAAAACCAGAGGACTCTTCCTCTTAAGAGCCCTGACCATGTAACAGGCATCAGTAATGAGAGGAGGAGTCTTCACACCTAGAAACAGCTTTCCAGGTCAGTTCTGTGAGGAGGAGAAGGTTCTAACAGTCAAGAGACAAGAAACAAGAACATTTTTCCTTTACTTCATCACTTAGGAATCTCTTTGTCTTCTTTCTCTTTGTCCCCTCCAACCATCCTCCTTGGATTTTGTGTTTCCCAACCTCAAGATTGACTATATTAAAAATGCATGGTAATAGTGGACATCCTTGTCTTGCTCCTGATTTTAAAGAGAATTCCTACAGTTTTTCCCACTCAATATGATGTTGGCTTTGAGCTTATTGTATGTTGCCTTAATAATGTTAAGGTATATTCCTTCTATTCCGATTTCCTGCAATGTTTTTAACATGAATGGGTGTTGGATTTTATCAAATGCTTTTTCAGCATCTATTGGGATGATTGTGCGATTTTTGTCCTTAGTTCTATGTATGTGGTGAATAACATTTATTGATTTGTGTATGTTGAACCAGCCTTGCTTTCCTAGGATGAAACCAACTTGGTCATGGTATATAATTTTCTTGATGTGGTTTTGAATCTACATGGCTACTACTGTGTTTAGAGTTTTTGCATCTATGTTCATCAATTATATTGGTCTGTAGTTTTTTCATGAAGTATCTTTATTTGGTTTTGGTATTAATGTGATACTGGCCTCATAGAGGGAGTTAATAACAATTCTATCTCTTTCATTTTCATGTAATAACTTGTGAAGTACTGGGTTTAGTTGTTCTGTAAAGGTTTTGTAGAATTCAGCTAGGCTTTTCTTTGATGGCAGACTTTTTATTGCTGTTTCTATCTTTTTGCTTGCTATTGGTCAGTTTGGTTTTCTGTATCCTCTTGATTCAATTTAGGTAGGCTGTATGTGTCTAGAAATATGTTGATTTCTTCCATGTTTTCCAGTTTATTGGAATATAAATTTTCAAAATAGTTTCTGATGGTCCTCTGGATTTCCCCACTATCTATGGTGATGTCTCCTTTTGCATTTCTGATTCTAATAATTTGAGTTGATTCTCTCTTTCTTTTGGTTAGGTTGGCTAGGGGTTTGTCAATCTTGTTAAACTCTTCAAATAACCAGCGTTTTGTTTTGTTTATACTTTGTATTTTTTTATTCTCTATTTCATTGATTTCTGATTTTAATTATCTCCTATCTTCTGATGGCTTTGAAATTAGACTGTTCCTGTTTTTCTAGGTCCTCGAGGTGTGTCATTAGGTTGTTGATTTGGTGACTTTCTGTTTTTCTTATGTGGGCACTCAGTGCTATAAATTTTCCTCTTAACACCACCTTCAAAGTGTCCCATAGATTTTGGTACATTGTGTCTCTATTTTCATTTAATTCTAGGAATGTTTTTTATGTCTCCCCTTATTTCTTTTCTGATCCAGTCCTCATTCAAGAGTATTTCATCATATCATCCAGTCTTCATGTATTTATGTAATTTATTTTGGTCTCCCTGTTGTTGATGTCTACTTTCATTCCATTGTGATCTGAGAAGATGCAGGGAATTATATTACATTTTTTGAATTTGCTGGTACTTGCTTTGTGACCCAAGATGTGTTCTATTTTGGATAAGGTTCCATGGGCAGCTGAGAAGAATGTGTATTCAGTTGTTCTGGTTGAAATATTCTGTATATGTGTATTAGGTCCATTTGCTTTATAGTGTTCTTTAGGTCTGAAGAATCTTTACTCATCTTTTGTCTGGAAGACTGATCTAGTGGTATGAGTGGTATATTGAAATCTCCCAATATTGTTGTATTTGGGGTCTATTTGAGACCTAATGTCCCGAAGAGTTTGTTTTACAAACCTGCATTTGTGCCATAAATGTTTACTATCATATCTTCTTGTTGGATTTTCCTTTTATTAATAAGAAGTGACCTGCTTTGTTTCTTCTGATATGTTTTAGTTTAAAGTCTGTTTTGTCCGATATGAGTGTTGCTACCCCCGCTTGTTTTCAGTCTCTATTTGCATAGTATATCTTTTTCCATCCTTTCATTTTTAGTATATGGATATCTTTGATTGTTAGGTGAGTTTTGTGCAAGCAGCACATAGCTGGATTATGTTTTTAATAAATTACTTATAAAGAACTTTCCTCCCTGAGAAGAGTTTGCTATAGCATCCTTCCTCTTCCTATGTTATTGGTGGGTCCATAACAATACAATAAAATTTCCTGAGATGCCAAGAACCAAATTGGTTTGGGGGTTCACTACCTTATCTGGGAACCACAAGGAGATTTCTCCTATGAAGAGGAGATGAGAGGGTTTGGGGAAGCACTTATCTATAACAAAGTGCTCAACAAATAGAAAAGCAGAAAAAGGAAATAGTATAGCCCCAGTTCCCAGTGCAGTGCCTAAGTACTGGGGGTTTTAAAAATACTGAATTAATTTTTTTTTTTTTTTTTGCGGTACTGGGGATTGAACTCAGGGGCATTCTACCTCTGAGCTACACCCCCAGCCCTATTTTTTTTTTTATTCTTTATTTTGAAACCGAGTCTCACTAAGTTGCGGAGTGCCTCACTAGGTAGCTGAGGCTGACCTCGAACCCAGATCCTCCAGTCTCAGCCTCCCGAATGCTGGGATTACAAGCGTGCGCCACCATGCCTGGCTCTGAATTAATATTTTTAACTAAATGATAGATGGTCTAAAGCATCTCCCATTTAAAATTTTTAATGTAACTAAAAGTTCTTTTCACAAATAAAGATTTAATTTTTTAAACAGCTGTATAGTATTCCAAATAACCCATAGCCTAAAGATGAATATTTCTCCTTTCAGTATTTTCTTCTTTATGTATATTTTCCCATGAAAACCATGATTTAATACATGTACACATATACATACATATGCATACATGCATGAATATGAATTCATGCACACTTACATGTATATATGCATACGTATATATGTACGTTCTGGGGATTGAATCCAGTGGTGCTCTAGCTTTGAGCTACATCCCAGCTCCTTCTTTAATTTTTAATTTTTTTACTTTGAGACAGGGTCCTGCTAAGTTCTCCAGGCTGGCCTCAAACTTATAATCGTCCTGTTTCAGCTTCCTGAGTAGCTGAGATTACAAGAATGCACCACTGTGCCCACTTTAATGCTAATATTTTAAAAATTCATTTCACTTTGCCCATTTGTGAGTATCTTTATAGCTTAAATTCCTAGAAATGAGATCAAAAGACATGTACATTTCTGTTTTGAAATATACTGCCAAATTTTTCTCCATAAAGGCTGTAACAATTTCCACCCCACTGGGTGATATGACAGTGCCTGTTTCCCACATCATCACCCATACATTATGTTAACAATTTTTTATGAATAAATTTAAATGATTTCTCTATTAAACATCTTCTTTTGTGTTAACTTATTATATAATGTAAGTTCCTTTGACATTTCTAAGACAATAAAGGTGTTTGAAAGCATTTAAAAAGGAAATGGGAGGAATGCAAATATTAATGTCGGGCACAGTTGGTTCTCTAACAAATAATTATGATCTGCTTTGTCTAGGAGCTATCAGTAAAACTGGGCAACCTAGCAGGACCATGTTTCAAAATAAAAAATAAAAGCCAGGCATAGTGGCACACACCTGTAATTCCAGGCCTTGGGAAGCTGAGAAAGGAAGATCACAGGTTCAAAGCCAGCCTCCACAACTTAGTGAGGTCCTTAGCAACTTAGCAAGAAAGACTCTGTTTCAAAAATTCAAACAAAAAATAGAGCTGGGGAGGTATAATGCCCCTAGGTTCACTATCAGTTTATTTACTAAATAAATAAATAAACACACAATCAATAAAAGGGCTGGGGTATATCTTAGTGGTAGAGCACCCCTGGGTTCAATTCCTCATACCACACAAAAATGTAATGAAGCCTAAACTATAAGGATTTTCAAGTTTTATTATTCTATTGCTCACCCTAGCCTGCTATTGGCACTTTAATTGTAAAAGGACATTCTAAAGCTGCTCCAAAACTCTTGCTCAATTAACCTTAGATTTCCAGCAGATTGATCAACTAGTAGATACATTAGATTTGACTCTTTATAGTTCCTGATGTTTCAAATTATATGTGTGTGTGTGTGTGTGTGTGTGTGTGTGTGTGTGTGTGTTACTGAGGATTGAGCTCAGGGGCATTCCACCTCTGAGCCACACCCCAGCCCTATTTTTATGTTTTATTTTTGAAACAGAGTCTCACTAAGTTGCGGAGGGCCTCACAAGATTGCTGAGGTTAGACATGAATCTGCAATCCTCCTGTCTCAACTTCCCAAGTACTGGGATTACAAGAATACCCAGCTTCCAAATTGTATTTTAATGGACTTTTCAAACATCTATGATTTTTAAATTTTTATTATAATTTTTGAGTGTATATAAAGTGGGTTAACATGAACAATTGTATTACAAAGATTCAAATTTTGTTAAGATCCTATAGGTCTTAATAATTTCTACTGACATGTACCTTGCTTTTTGGCTGAATATTTTCAATCAAATTCCAGACATCATTTCATTTCATCCATAAATATTTAAGTAGGATGCAGATATTTTATGCACATGTTCAGCAAGAAAGAAGAACCAGAGAATATGGCTATTGTGAATGGGACACCCATATGCTAGCTGGGTTTCAGTGAAATATGTACTTTCTCTATGAGAGATGAAAAACAGCTCCTAGAAACATGGAGTCCTGTGTTTTATTTTCTTGAGTCTTTGTCTAAAGGATAATCTCATATGTACTCAATGAAACATCAACTTTCATACATCAAAGTGACATAAAATATACAGATATCCAGTTATAGTCATTAAGTTCAACTCTTCTCTTTCAATAACTGATAGAACAAGTAAACCACGCGTCATCAAGCATTAAAAATCTTGCTGTACCTGATATTTAGAGAATACTCCACCCAACAACAAGACAACGCACATTATTTTCAAGTGTATATAAGGATATACCATATTGTGGGTCAGAACAGACTCCAACAAACTTAAACCCACTGATATCATATAAACCATATTCTTAGGATGCAAAAAAAGTCCAACTAAAAATCTTAAAAAACTGATATCTGGAAGATTCCCATACATTTGGGGATTAAGCAGTATAATTACAAATCTATAGATCTAAGAAGAAATACATAGATCAAAGAAAAATAACAATAACATTTAGAAATTATTGTGAAGTGTATGGTAAAGAAAACACAACATACCATAATTTACTATTAAAGCAGTATATAGAAAAAAAGTATATAGTATTAAATATGAGTATGAAAAAAGAAAGGACTCAAGTTACTGATTTAAGCATCTACCTTAAAGAAGTTAAAGAAAGAAGTGTAATTAGAGAAACAAAGTAATCAGAAAAAAAGGCAGAAAAAAAGACAAGAGCAAAAATCAGTAAAACAGACAAAACCAATTAAGTCAATAGCTGTTTCATTGAAGAGATAAAAAAGATGGATTAGTCTCCAGGTAGACTAATAAAAAAGTCAATATTTATTGCAAATGTAAGAAATAGAGCCAGGACATAATTGCAGATCATACCTATATAGTAGAATATTATGAACAACTTAACTGCAACTAATTTATGTCTATGAAAGACACAAAAATTTAAGCCCACTCAGTAAACAATGGACATATTACATATGCTAAATAAATTGATTTTGTGGTTTAAAATTTTATTAAAAATATAAAGCCATTTGACTTTAGTCATTGATTTCACCAGACATTTGAGTAAATAACACCAATTCTATACAGTTATCCAAAATAGAAGATCAGGGAACATCTCCAAGCTCATTTTATGAGTCTAGTGTTATTCATAAAATTCCAGAAAATCTAATCCAGCAACATACAAAAAAAGATCATGACAATGGGTATATCTCAGAAATTCAATGTTGTTATAACACTAAAAAATCAATACACTTAATTCATGTTAACAAATAAAAAATAAAATGATGTAATCAGCTTCACTATTTTAGAAAAGGTGTTTTACAAAACGTGTATTCAAGACAAAAATTCAGCAAAACAGAAATGTACATTCCTCACCTCCTAACAAAAGTTATCTACCAAAAATCAATCAATCAATAAAACCTATAGTTAACATGGTGAAAACTGAATGCTTTCCTTCAGATCATGAACAAAGCCAAGGATATTCATTTTCAATCTATACAATTTTTTACTAAAGATCCTAACTGGTACAATAAAGTATTTTTTAAAAAAAGGAAGGAAGGGAAGGGAAGCAAAGGGGAAGGGGAAGGAAGGAGAGAGACTAGAACGGAGACTATACAGATAGAAAAATAAGAAGTAAAATAATCTCTAACCACAGATTATGTATCTGAATTTATACATATATTTACATTAGAATTTATGTATGAAATTCAAGGAGTCTACAAAAGAAATTCTATAAGATTTGAATGACTTAGCAAGGTTGAAGGATACAAAAATATAAACTGTCCTTCCAAAGCAATGGATAATAAATGGATATTAAATTTGGGATGGGAGAGCTGATCGATAAGGAAGAAGATATTTGCCTAATCTCAAAGTGCCCTTGCACAGATTGCTTATTAGTTACATCTAACAGGGAGAGAACAGTAACATTAGTTACATCCTCAGGGCGAGAACAATAACATTACAGAGGACAAAATGGAAACTACTACGACCTGGAGATGGAAATCACCATTACTGATGGGAGGTAGAGGGACATCAGCACTCCCTGATGTGACATCCTGGGAAGCACACAGAGCAAGATAGCTGTCTCCATGGAGTTGCATTACCTGAGTCCTTCATGAGGGAACAAGAGAAACCCCAACTGGGGGCTATTCTATAAAATAAATAGTCTATATTCTTCAAGCATCACTATGTTCAAAATTAAAGGAGATCGAAGAACAAATAAATGCATGTTCCCGGACTAGATCCAGTATTAAAGAGAAAAAAAAATGCTATAAAGAACATTATTGGGACAATTTATGAAATTGAACAATGGTCTGTATATCAAATAAATATAGTATAGATGTTAAATCCCTAAACCTTGCAACTCTACTGTGGTTAAGAGAATATTCTTGTTCATAGATAATACCCAGTTAAGTACAAAGAAATAAAGGAATGTAATATATGTAAATTACTCCAAATGATAAAGAAACAATATTGTATATATTTCTATATATTTATATATTAATAAATAGATTTATATATTTATAAATTCACAAATAGATAAATTAAATATTACAAAGTATTATAAGTTAATCTACTTAAATTCAGAAATTCTATTAAGTTTATGTAACTCTTCTGAAAGTTTCAAAATTTTCAATACAAATTTTTGAAAAAGATGGAGAAGCTGGGTACCATGGCACACCCCTGTAATCCCAGCTACTTGGGAAGCTGAGGCCAGTGAGTTGCAAGTTCAAGCTCAGCCTGAGCAACTAAGCAAGACCTTAAAAAACAAAAAGGGCTGAGGATGTAGCTCAGTAGCAAAGCACCCCTGGGTTCAATTCCCAGTAAACAACAACATCATACACACACACAAGAAATTTTTTTCTTTTGTTTTTTTTAATAGTGTATTATAATCATACATCTATGTTAGGTACAAGCTGGTAAAGGCATACAAGCACACATCTCTCATTTAACCTTTCCCCAATTCCCACCCCACTCCCTCACCCTCCCTCCTTCTCGAGTTCAGTTTAGTGATTGACTTTGATATGTTTCTGAAAGTACATCATGTGCATTAGGGTGTTTCCCTCCCTCCCCTCCAAATCACCTTCAGTTAAGTCACCTTTTTTGCTCATCTAAGGTTTCTCCTTCTTCATCTAGAGTCTCTTTTATGACCCACTTTCTCCCTAGCTTCCCCATATTAGGGAGAGCATCTGTTTTTTTTACTTTTTGTGACTGACTAATCTCACTTAGCATAATGTTTTCCAGGTCCATCCATTTCTGTGCAAATTACATGATTTTGTTCTCCTTTATGGCTGAGTAAAATTCCATTGTGTACATATCCCATAGTTTTGTAATCCATTCATCTATTGATGGACATCTTGGCTGTTTTCATAGTTTGGCAATTGTGAATTGTGCGGCTATAAACATAGATACACATGCATCAGTCTGATAGTTTGGTCTCCATTCTTTGGGGTAGATACCCAGAAGTGGTATTGCTGGATCATATGGCAGGTTCATCCCATTTGTCTGAGAATCCTCCATACTGTTTTCCAAAGTGATTGCACTAATCTGCAATCCCAACAATGTATTAGGGTTCAAGCACTGGCAAACTCAAGAAATTTTTAAAAGAAAAAGATGGAGAAGCCATGGCTAATAAACCCCTAGAATAAAGTCTGCTAGTATCTTTTTCTTTATTCATTTATTTTTGGTCATTAGTATAATGTTGATAAAAGTTGACTTTCCCGTATTCATGCTATCATCCCAGATAATGATATGAGTTTTCTATATTAAATATCAATAGCCAGTTCACTGAAGCGTCAAGAGGCACTTTGGAAGCTGTAGAAAGAGCATAGGCCTTGCATTTTATTTTGTCACTTGGGAAACTTCCTCAATATCTGGGAGTTTTAGTGTCTTTGTTTGAAAATGAGAATAAACTACAAAAAAATACCAATCTTACAGGACTTCTGTGAGAATCACAATAAGAAGGGGTAAAAATACAAATCTTTAAAAACTATATAAGAAGGATATAATTTTCAGGCTATGTCACACATCCATTTTAAATCCTCCAAAGCTTCCCTTCTCCCTCAAAATCAACCTAAAGCATGGTCTTCAACTCCTCCCCTGGCCTAACCTCCAACTGTTGCTCTCCATTCTCAAATACATCCCATTTCAGGTTCTTTGTAGTTCTACCTTGTCTATCTGGACCACACTTAGTTCAGATACACAGGGATCTTCTCCAGTCCTACTGCACTCAAATGTCCCCTTATCAGTGAGACTTTTCCAGAAAAAAATTACCTACAAAGAATAATCCCCAGGCTATTCTCTGCTTCTCATCCTGGCTTATTTTTCGTTTTAGCACATATCCACCCAACTCACTCTATGTCCATTTATTTATTGTCAGTGTAACTCTCTTGCAGTGCAGCTCTATAACTGTGACTTTGTTCAGGACTGTAACTTTAGCACATAAATAAGTGCTTGGCACATAAGTGACTTTTAATAAATATCAGTTAAATAAATGAGTGTATGAACAGGAACTTAACCTTGCACAAAATCTGGTACTGCTTCACAGATATTACCATAGTCGATCAGTAAAGAGACACAGGCAATGTTTCACAGATAATACCATCAGTCCACCAATTAAGCACTTTTTATAAAAAATATTTGACATCTTTCATTATTAAATGTCCCCTTTGCTTCTAAATACACTGAATTAAAATGTATTTTATTTTTAGGATTTTACAGTGGTCTTTGAAATTACTGCAGATTATGTGACATGTGACCAAGTCAGGCTTGGAAATCACTGAGTCACAATTTTGAAGAAAGAAGGCAGGGAAGAAATACTCCTCACAGACATATTTGGGGATTTGACCATTTTTCTCCTGGTGGTGCTCCCTAGTTCTCAATATAGTTCAACACCCTAATAAAGTTCGGTTTTTTTCCTTTACCCAAGTTACAGGTACTTTGCAGCTTTCCTTCACTCCTAAATATAAAATAAGAGCCTCATATTTCAAACTCCATGTCCTCTCATTCCAGGAAAGCAGAGCACATCTTGAAACCTCAGCAAGTGTATTTGATAGGCAGTGACATGAGCCATCAGCCTCTGTCAACACCCAAGCTGATAAATGACAATCAAGATCTCATTGCCACCTGGGACCTGGGCCATGTGGGACCTTCCAAGTCATATCCTGAGACAAGCCTCTTCCCAGTTTTCTTCATTATTGAAGATAGGAATTTCTTGCTTTTATTAAAATTGATCCAAATATAATCCAATCGGAATTGCAAGATGTCATATTGCCATATCATATTGGCCTACAAATATGCCTTGTCTCTTTATTTGGGAGCCAGTCATTGTGAAATCAGGACTCCCTCATATATGTTTCATTATTGTAGACAAAATACCACTCGGTACTCCAAATACATTTATTAGGTTTGTTTCTTTGACTTTTAGCATGGAAGTCCCACAAGACATCAACATGAACTTTTCCACCACCAGACTGATCAAGAAGCAGAGCCTGAGAAATGCACCTTGTATGCTCCTATGCTCAGGCTTGTCTTCCTTGGCTTCTGGGAAGACTCTCTGGGAAAGAGTGATTTTGAACTCACCAAGTTTGTTTCTAAGTTATTTCTGGTTTATTGATACCTTGATATCTGGTTTTATTTGTGCCTTGAGCCTATTTGAATTATTTCTGTCAAATGCACTTCTAATTCCCTTCAACTGGCAAAAATAACTGAGAGATTGGTATTTATCCTCATTCACTGTCTGTCTACAATTTTCAGAAAATTTTTTCTTTTTTGTGGTACTAGGTATTGAACCCAGGGGCATCCTACCTCTGAACTACACCCCCAGTCCTATTTTACTTTTATTTTGAAACAGGGTCTCACTAAGTTGCTGAGATACTTGCTAAGTTGCTAAGTCTGGTCTCAAATCTGCAATCCTCCTGCCTCAGCCTCCCATGTATTGGGATTACAGATGTACGCCATCATACCCAGCTCAGGATGTTTTGAATGACACACTTCTCTACAATAAATTCAGGGAGATTATAGTTTACCAAGACTTGAGGTCTATCTCAACTTAATTGTTAAGAAAGTTGTACTGTGACATACTCTGCACTACTGATACTATCTTATCTCAGCTATAAAAAAAAATCTAAATTGCATTTTCCCATATCTATCTTTCCTGCAAAGAATGCTAAAATGTATGCTTGGACCTAATTTGATTTAACCCCTAAATGTAGTCACCATACAGGATGAACATCACTAGTCCAAAAATCTAGTGCGACACTCAAAACAATTCAGATTTTGGAACATTCTACATTTCATATTTTTTGACTCAGGGATATTCAACCAATAGTCTATGCAAATTTTCCCAAATCTGAAACCTCTAAAATCTTAGCATTTCTTGATTTGTTCCCAAGATTTTCAGATAAGTTATATCCAACCAGAATTAACACTCTCTTGGTATTTTTACATCTACAAAATAAAATAAAATAAAAGTATTCTTCCTCACAAAGGAAAAATGTTGGGAGACACTCTTTCAGGGGTTTCCACCAGGACTCATACAAGTCTTATTGGGTATGTCAAGAACACAAGGTCTTGACTGCTGTTTGCCTGAACTATCTCAGGGCTATGCATGTAGTTAGTGACTTCCAGGGATGAATTAATGTCTTCATCTGGAAGAAAGAGCAGGTTGCTTGATGCTTGCGGTAAGATGGGTACCTGAGCTCAGCATTTCTCTCCTATAACAAACAGATACATGCAGAGGCACCCACATGACTCTCCACATTTCCCTGTGGGAACTGGGGCTCAGAAAACTAACTATAGGCAGACACCACGGCTGCTACTCCATTTTTAGTAATAAAGTCTTTTCTCTTCAGCCCAGGAGTCTTGTGTCTTGTTAAGTAACCATGACACAGCAGTCATCTAACTTCTTACCTTGCAAATAGGATAAAGTCTCAAAGTCTTTGCAATTCTTCACATAAAGCAGTCAGCTTTTTAGTATGGTCTATAATTGTAGTTCTTGGTGTCTATAGTATTTTGTGGGCATACTTTAGGATCATTGGAATATAAGAGAAATATGTCATCTATATACATTATAGGAATATCAACATTAAAAAGGCAGATCTACCACTGAAGGGAAGGAGAAATTTGCTAATGCTTTATGAATAAGAATCTCTTTTTCCCAGCCTGGAGAGAAGACAATTCTGATTTCTGTGTTATATAACAACTGCACCAATGAATTAAAATGTGTGTCAGAATAACAATACAGAAGAAATGGGAATGTTGATTGCTTCTGGCTTTTCATGGCTGCTCAGTAACTATTACTTAAGAAATCTGAAGTATTCTAAGTACATGAATTTATTTCTCTTTAAAAAGCATATAGAAGTCTTCCTCCTGAAAGTTCTAGGGCAAATTACCAGAGAGAAAGGATTTATAATGAAGAAAGAGCTAAAAAAAAAATAATCTGGGGGTTTCCCTGGAGTTTCTACCTGAGTAAATCATGTGAAATATAGGGTTTTACACGATGAACAAAGGAAGAGAAAAACCATGAGGGAGCTCTAAACTGAGCAGTTCCTATGGAAAATACAAAGTGGTGAGAACTCACAGTACCAACAAGCCAGAGGGCAGAGGTCTTGCTGAACCCTTGAGGCATAGAGTAGAAACCACCGAGTGGTCACACCTCAGCAGCAGGTCTAAATTAGAACTACAGCAAAGAGTTCTTAGTCACAACAAAGATAAAACATCTTCGAAGTAAGCTGACCTATAACTAGCCAATCTACCTATCTGAACAAGACTCAGCACTCCTTAAAGGAAGGCAAAAAAAATAAGACCACACATTTTAAATGTCCAGCTTCAATAACAGAAAGATATATGACACATTTGCAAGTATATGTCAATTAAATTACTTCTTTATATCACAGCAGTGAAATAAGCTATAAGAAAATAAAGTAGAATCTGTCTTGATGTTAATGAAGATGCATCATATCAGAGTTAGGTTATATAAGTAAAGCCATACTTAGTGTAAAATCAACAGTTTTAAGAAATTATTTTAGAAATCAAAAGAAAAATAAAGTTAGTGTCAATAAACCTAGGACAAAAGGTAAACTCATAGCCAGGCATGGTGATGCATGTTTGTAATCTCAGCATTTGGGAGGCTGAGACTGGAGGATACAGGTGTGCAGCCAGCCTCAGCTCCTTAGTGAGGCCCTCTGCAACTTAGTGAGACCCTGTTTCAAAATAAAGAATAAAAAATAGGACTGAGGGTGTCCTATTTTTTTAGAGGTAGGATGCTCCTGAGTTCAATCCCCAGTACCACAAAAAAAAAAAGGTAACTCAAAGAATGCAAAAAAAGGAACACTGTAAAGAGAAGTCAATGAAATAAAAAACAGACAGACAATAGAAAAAGTGAAATTAAAATCTAATTTGTTGAAAATATTAATAAAATTGATAAACCTGTAAGTAATTTGATCAATAAAGAGGAGACATTAATAATATCAAGAAAGAAAGAAATTAATATAGGTCTTATAAAATTAAAAAGACAACATGTATATTATGAACAATTCTGCTAATAAATCTGTTATCTAAGATTAAACAGAAAAACCCAAAAGGATATGAAACATCAAACTGACACAAGAACAAAATTTATATCTATGAAAGAAATTTTATTCTCATTACTAAACCTCAAGCCTCAGTAACATCACAGGTAAATTCTATCACACATTTAACAGAAAAAGAATATCAGTTCTACACAATCTGTTTCATTCTAAATAACTTACAAAATTTATACAATAAATCCAGAAAAATATTAGCTCAAATCTAATGTTAGTAATGATAAAAGTTTTTAGCAAACTAAGGACAAAAGGGAGTTTCCACAGTCTAATAAAGGGCATAGAATAAAAAATACAATAAACCTACTATCAGACTTTCCCCTACTGTCAAGAAAATGTAAGGACAAATGCTCTCTCAGGTGTATGCAACATTATATCAGAGGCTAGAAGAATTACAAAATATGAAGTAAAACATAGAAAGCATAAATATCAAAAAGATTTATAGATAAAAGACCAAGTATTGTAAATGATGTGGAACAATGAGAACTTTCATCCATTATTGGTGGGAGTATAAAATGGTACAACCAGTTGGCAAAATTCTGGCTATTTCTTATAAAATTTAACATGTACTTACTCTATGACCCAGAAGTTTTAGTCTGAAATACTGGCCCAAGAGAAATGAAAATATATATAGGTATGCAAAAAATAGTGGTATGAAAATATTTATAGCATCTTTTAAAATAATGAACAAAACCTGGAAATAGTCTCAATGTCCATCAGAATGAAAATAGATAAATGATGACTATTAGAAGTAAAAATGAATAAACTACTAAAATGCACAAGAACATGAGTGAATCTCAAGACACAAGCTAAGTGACCTTACTAAAGAGATTATATATTAAATAATTCCATTTATAGGAAGTTCTAGAAAATTCAATACTAATCTATGCTGGAGAAAAAAATGGTGATTACCTCTGGAAAGATGAGAGCCGGGAGTGACTGGAAAAGGGCATGAGGTAACTGTCAGGAATGATGGCACTGTTAAGACTTATGCATTTCAATGTATGTAAACTTAATAGTAAAAATAAAATCTTTAAATTCTGAATTCTAGTTAATGATACACACGTTAAAGTATTGGGAGTATTGAAAATTTACTCTGATTTTAAACAAAAAGAACAATGCTAGGGGCATCACACAAGCTGACTTCAAATATACTACAAAGCTAAAGTAATACAGCATAATCCTGGCATAAAAACAGACACACTGACCAATGAAATATAATAAGGGACCAGAAATGAATTCATACATTTATGGTCAATTGATTCTGGAAAACGATGCCGAGAACACACAGTGAAAGGGGCTGTCTCCTCAACAAATGGCAGGAAAACTAGATATCCATATGCCAAGAACAAAGTTAGATCCTTACTCCATATATGAAAATCCACCCAAAGTGGGTTAAAGAGTTAAATATGAGACCTGAAATTATAAATCCCTAGAAGAAAACATAGGGAGAAAGTTCCATAACATTGATCTGAGCTATGTTATTTTTAACATGAACCCAAAATCACAAACAACAAAAGCAAACAATATGATATGACATATAAAAGTTAATAAGTGTAATATATCACATCAAAACAATGAAGGATAAAAGCCATATGACCATCTCAATAGACACAGAAAAGTATACAATAGAATTCAAGATTCCATAAAAAGTAACAGGATCAAATGGATAAGAGAAAATATCCTGTCAATAAAAGCCCAAGACCAGATGGCTTTACTGCTGAGTTCTATTAAAACACTTAAAGAGAATTAATACTAATTTCTCTTTTTTAGGAAGAGGCAGTAATGAGGATTAAATCCAGGGACATTCTACTCCAAGCCATACCACTAGTCTTATTTTTATCTTTTATTTTGAAACAGGGTCTTCCTATGTTTCTGAGGAGCTTGCTAAACTGCTGAGGCTGGCCTTGAACCAGCAATCCTCCTGTCTCAGCCTCTCAAGTACTGGGATTACAGGCAAGCCCAACCATGACCACCTTAATTTCTCTTAAGTGATTCAAAAAATTAAATAGGAAAAAATTGTTCTAAACACATCCTATGAGGCCAGCATTACCCTGATATCAAAACCAAAAAAAGGGCACAAAAACAACAAAGAGAATGTATGAAGAACACCAAAAAAAAAAAAAAAAAAAAAAAAAAAAAAAAAAAAAAAAAAAAAAAAAAAAAAAAAAAAAAAAAAAAAAAAAAAAAAAAAAAAAAAAAAAAAAAAAAAAAAAAAAAAAAAAAAAAAGAAACAAACAAACAAACAAACAAAAAAACTCAGTAGTTAAAAAAATTAAAATAGACATTTTCCAATAGAAGACATACAAATATTCAATCTCATTAATCATCAAGGAAATGCAAGCCAAAACCACATGAGATATCATCTCACCCAGTTAGAATGGCTATTGTCAAAAGACAAACGACAACAACAAAATAACAAAGTAAACATAGGCAAGGAGATAGGGAAATAAGAACTTGCTATTGGTGGGAATGCAAAGTAGTATAGCCATTATGGAAAACAGGATTCCTCAAAAAATTAAAAAATAGAACTAGCAACAACCCCACTACTGGGTATATACCCAAAGGAAATAAAATCAGTAAGTAAGATAGCTTCACTCTCATGTTCATCATAGCAATCTTCACAAGAGGCAAGATAAGGAATCACTGCAACAGTCTATCAATGGCGGAATGCATAAAGGAAATGTGGTGTACACAAAGGAATACAACTCAGCCTTAAAAAGAATGAAACTCTATCATTTGTGACAACATGCATAAACCTGGAGAATATTAAGTGAAATTAGCCAGTCACAGAAAGATAAATACTGCATGATCTCATTTCATTTTTATGTGGAATCTAAAACACTGAAAATCACTGAGAGATTTTAAGTGTTCTTACCACAAAAAATGATAAATATGTAAGGTGATGTTTATGTTAATTAGTTTAATTTAGCAATCCCACAATATATATGTATTTCAAAACATGTACATGATAAATATAATTTTATTTGTTAATTAATAGAAAATTTAATTTTAAAAGAACTTATTCTGAAATGCATCAAAAAACAGAATGCACTGATGAATGAATGGTGGAATCTATAGAGGGATGGATATATGCTAAAACAAGTTCTTCCACTCTGGCTGATTCCACATTCAGTGTGGACACAAGAAACCAGTTTAACTTGTTTATCTCTGGTTGTTATCAATAATAAAAGAACTTTGGACATTTGGACTAAGTAGAGAAGAAAGTGTAACACTGCTAAAACTTCACATTGTTTTGGGTTGATTATATAGTTATGGATTAACAGCATAAATGAGATAGAACAATTTATATCCAAGGTAAAGAAATTACCTCATCATCTAAGGTAGACCCTAGACAGTGTTGGCCTAATATTCTCTATTAGGCTAGAAATTTTCCAGGCAGCTTTTTAGTACCTTCTTAAATATTTTTATTTACACCTTACTTTTTATGTTGCTTGACTTTTGTTGCTCATAGTCAAAAGTGCTTTCCAAGCAATTCTAAGACAAAAGCAAGATGAAATCATTCTCCAAATGAAAATCACATTCCTCCAACAACCTCAACTTCCAGAAGAATCAACAACAGAGGCAAAGATCTGGACATTCCTTGGTGGTCCTCTTACAGATTTGACAAAAAGAAAGCTAAAAATAAAAATGTTCTCATATTCTGGGAGAACACTGATTGTTCTCTATCCAGGCATAATATCAAGGAATCTCCAGAAGCACTGCATCACTTCATCAATGGGTGAGAATCCATATCAGAACAGATGTTTCTGAAAGCCCACCAATAGTCAAAAGATGAAATTCAGTCAATCAGGAGATTCACTTTTCAAAAAGATATAGGGTCAAAAGAGGCATAAAACATACCAGCATTGGACTTGAATCTAAGTAAAGCACTGCTGTATCCCAGGGTGATCAAGATGGACTCCTCCCCACATGGAAGTATTCAATGTGTCTCTTGAGTTAGGCATTTAAAGATGCAAACACCAACAGCTATAAAAAATGAAAAAATAGAATTAGGCAAATATTTAAGCATTGTACAAAATTCTCACCAATTGCATTTCTGCATGTCCTCAAGTCCCCCATCCCCTTTCTAAACTCTTGAAATAATGCTTCCTGGGACATATATGAATATGAGGTTCAAAGATTAAGCAGATGGATCTAACCATGACCAATACAAATTCTGTGTGTGGGGGTTAATGTAGGGCTCAAAACTGATTCCTATTGCATCCTGTCTCCATGTCCAGATCCCATTCCCCATAGCTTTTAATTGCCCAAATCAGATTTTATCTCTCACATCATTCCAGGAGAGTCCAAGTAATTCTCCGTAATTCTCCCTGAGTAATTTCTGAGCATTTACTGTGTACCGAAGATATCAAATCTCCATGTAAGTATCATCAGTGCTGATGGGTAGGCAGAGACAAGGCAGAGAATTTAAGCCTTGTATAAACTTGAGTAAGTGACAAAAATGGAATTTCAACCAGATGTTTAACTCCAAAGCCCAGAGCATAACGTCTCTACCATACTATGCTGATACAAGTGTGATAAGGAAAAAGTTTAAATAATGGGGAAAAAGTTGCAATCCTCCTTCTCGAGGTTAAACAGGCTTTTCACCCTGTGGTGGGTAGAGCAATGAACTTAGAATTTTGCTTTCATCTTTGAAAGCAAAGTGAGGAACATCAATTACCTAATCATCTTAAATCATATTTTTTCATTATATAAAATTAAAATACTGATTTTTTTTCATGTGCTTTTGATGAAGACTAAATAATAATGGTAAAATAATTTCTAAAATACTAATGAAACACTAATAGATTATTATTACTTTTCTCATTGTAAAGTAGCTCTTAATTCCTATCCTTAATGTCTTCCATTCTCCATTACAAAATCAAATACAGAAAGTGTATTAACTTAAAAGCATAATTCTATGTAACAGTCTACTGTTGTAAGCATATGCACATTCATGCACACACATTCAAAACATGCACACACACACACAAATACACAGAATCACAATGAGAAAATATTTTCAAATATTTCCATCCATTATTTCAAGTGGATACATACTTCCTGATGGAAGAATTCACAAATATTTTTCACAAAATGTCTTGGCTGGTTAAATAGTGCAGATGTTTTGAAAACATTTTCTTGGCATCAAACATGATTACAGGTTTACTTGGGATAGCCCATTCAGTATCTCAAAGGCATCAATTCCTCCCTACAGAGAAATAATGTGAATGTGGATTCAAAAGAAGGGTCTTTGGGGCTCTCTTAAATATGTTTGCTTAAAATAATAAAAATAATTTCAATAAATTCAAACTTTTAGTGTTTTATTCCTCTTATAGTTTGGAAATGGGATAAGAGCCAGGCATAGTAGCACATGCCTATAATCCCAGTACTTGAGAGGCTGAGACAAGGAGACCACAGGTTCAAGGCCAGTCTCAGTAACTTAATGAGACCTTGTTTTAAAATAAAAAGTAATCTAGGGCTGTGGGTGTAGTGCAGAGGTAGAATGCCCTTGTGTTCAATTCTCAGACCCCCACACCCCCCCCCCAAAAAAAAGTGGGATAAGAAAGAATGAAACAGGAAGGAGGATTCTAAGCTTCTAGAGGGAGTTGTATATACATGACTATTATAGTCTACAACCTCTTTGACAGCCAGGGCAATTTGACTTTATTTCTAAAGTCAATATTTTTCTTAGTTAAAACCTAGCACAGAAGCTAGTACTGAATATTTATTGGGTCAGCAAAAGCATTTCTTCAGTTAATGATGAAATACTATCCCAGAATGAAGAAAAAGCTTTAAAAGTTCCTCAGCCCAATACTCCTTACACACATAGGTTCACAACAGGATGTTTTTGTATGTGTGTACATAGAAAGTGATTATTACAGTCAAGAAAAATCAACATATCCACCATCTCACATGGTTACCTTTCTTTTGTGTGTATGTATGTGCTAAAACTACCTAAAATCTTAACAAATTGCTAGCATATAATCTTATTAATTATAGTCATCATGCTGTAATATAAAACTCCAGACTTATCACCAATAACCACATCTTTATGCCCTTTCCCTAACATCTCTTCATTTCTCCAACTCCACTCTCCCTGGTAACCACCTTTCTACTCTCTGTTTCAATGTACTCATTTTTAAATTTTAGAGTCCATACATAAGTGAGATCATACAGTATTTTTTACTTCTCTTTCTTATGTCACTTAGCATTATCCTATAGTTTCATACATGTTGCTAAAAATAACAGGATCTCTTTCTCTTAAAAGGCTGAATAGTATTTCCTTATGTATATGCCAATTTCTTATCATTTCTTCTGTTGGGAGACACCTAGGTTATTTCCATATATTGACCATTGTGAATAAGGCTGCAAGAGTATGGGAATGCAGGTATCTTTATCAGGTAGTGATTTCATTTCCTTTGGGAATGTACTCAAAAGAAGGAAAGCTGAGTCATATGGTAGTTCAGTTTTTAATTTCCATAGGAAATGAAGAAGGTCATTTTAAGCATATCATAAAATCCAAGAAGTACTCATAACTATTCAAAACTTTAAAAATTAATTATGCAAAAATATAAATACCTTCAAATTAAAAGCAGTGACACACTGCAGAAGTATTTTCAACATACCTAACAAATACTTAATATCCCCAAAATACAAGTAGCACTAAAAAATAAGAAGAAACAAGCATCTCTATTAAGTTAGTAAGAGGGATACATAGATGGTTGGAAACTGGGGAAATACCAATGAAGGGGTGGGGAAGTGAGAGAACAATTAATCTCAATGTGTATAATCAGAGCTGGGGGTATTGCTCAGTGGTAGAGTTCTTGCTTAACATGTAAGGGGCCCTAAGTTTCATCTCTAACACTGTAAAAAAAAAAATTAAGCTCCTTCAATATGTAGATTCAGACAAAAAGATCTAACTTTTTAATCTCTCATTGTCAAAATTTTAAAAAGTATATGCTGACAATATTAAATATTGGAGAAGGTATGCATTTTAGTCAGCTTTTCAGTTGCTATGACCAAAATAACTGAAGAGCACAAGTTAGAGAAGGAAATGTTTATTTGGCTCATAGTTTCAGGGTTCAGTCCATGGTTGGCTGGCTCCAAGGCAGAAACCACAGTGGCAGGGCACATGGCAGAGAAAAGCCTCTTTCTGACATGGTGTCAAGAAGCAGAGAGAAATACAGAGGAGGTGGTGAGGGACAAACAGAGTCTCTAAGATGATGCCCCCCGAGACCCATCTCCTTCAGCCATGTCCCACCTCCAAACCTGGATACGCTCCCCACACATGAGATTTGGGAGCACATTTTAAATCCTATAACACTATGAGAAAACAACGAATAATCGGATCTAGGACTGTAAATTTCTATTTTTTTCTGGGATATACTGTGTCCATTTGAATATAAAATTTAAATGTATGTATTTTTTGCTAAACATGTAGCTTATAATAATTTTTTCCAGGATGTACTTCATCAAGTGTGTATGAATACATATTCAAGGACATTCATCTTAGCATTGTTTACTATAGTTACAAAATATAAAGAAGCTAAGAGTCCATCATTTACACGGTTGGTTAAACACAGTATGCCCATGTTCACATTTCAGACAGCATGTATAATATCACAGTAATAATTTAATATTGTGTTCACCTTCACAAAATGCTATTTAAAAAGATATTCTCCAAAATGTCATCAGTGGTTTCCTGTAGATGGAGAGATTTAGGGTCCTTTGAATTTTTCCCTTAATAGGGTTCTGCCTTGTTTAAATTTTCTATGTGACAACTTATTTTTATAATCAGAAAAAGAAAGCTATTTTCATTTGGTAAAAAAGAATCAAACAAAAGACATACTACCATCATCACTAATGTATTTCACCATATTCTCATTCTTAGTGGGTATTAAAATAATTCTTATAATTTTTCATTGGTTATTCATTTATTGGTATTTATTGGTACTTCATTCAAAAATATTTATTGAGGAATTCCTGCATCAAATACAACTGTTATTTTTATTACATTAAAAAAATTATTCATGAAAATGAATATCTTCCCATGTTTGTTTATCTTATAATTTCTTGCATTTATTTCCTTTCCTATCCTCTGACCATGCTAGTATGTAAAACAAACATTCTAAATGACTTCTGTTAATAAACAGGATCTAGATTAAAGGTAGCTATTTTAGGGCAAAATGTGTTATCAACTGAGATGTGTCTTTCTATTGTTTCCCCTTCTTTTGTTATTAGGCATTGAATCCAGGGCATTCTACCTCCAAGCCACACATCCCAGCCCTTTTTAACTTTTTATTTTGAAACAAGGTCTCACTAAGTTGATGAAGGTCTTGCTAAATTTCTGAGACTAACCTTGAACTTGCAATCCTCCTGTCTTAGCCTCCCAAGTACTGTGATTACAGGCATGTACCACTATTCCCAGATATATCTCTTTAAATCTAAAGAATTTACATGAGAAAATAATGAGTAAATACCCCAAAAAGTATGTTGGAGCCCTAATAGATCCAAAACCAGGAAACACCACACCACTAGTGAGGAATAAAGTGCTAGAGATACTTTCCAATGTACACTGCACTAAGGTACAGTAAATCTATCTTTCTATCAAGTTACTAAGCTACTATGACTACTAATCAGAAGTGCAACAGCAGAACACTCTTACCCCCTCTTACAAACATCTCATTTCATCTTTTTAGTGACCCAATTAGGCTGGCTGCTTCTATGTATTCACCACCATACTGCGTTTGAACTTGGCTTTCATCAACAATCCTTTTTGCTACTTTTTCAAAGGCCAAGGCCTAGCTGCTGGTAGCAGCAAAGTAATAGGGAGAAGCAGATCATGTGTACAGAGTTTAGTCTTTAGGAAAATCTATAGCCTTGTTGTTCCCAGGTTGATGAAAGCCACTTGTTCTTCCAGAAATCTCTCAAAGAAAATGATGATGATGATGACTCTGCATGCCTTACTCTAGCCTCTCCCTCAGTCTCATCTGTCAGAACATCCAAAGGCACTCTAAGAAATCCATCATTTATCCATTTTATTTCGTTTTTTGTCTTCTTAGGTTTAGTTTTTACTTTCTTTGTTTTTTCTTTTAGACTTTTATTGGTACATTGTAATTATACATCAATATAAACACACATGCACACAGCACTTGGGTGTGTTTCCCTCTGGATCCCAATCTGCTTCCCCTCCCTTTTTTGTGGTACTGGGGATGGAACCTGGGGGCATTCTACCTCCGAGCTACAACCCCAGCCCTATTTTTTTATTCTTAGATCCTGAGCAGCAGTTTTTGTCTATGTCAGTAGGACAAGGGACAGCACTTCACTGTTTGATCATTCCCCTGTGTGGCTCATGGGTTAGATTTGATCCCAAAGTTTATATATATATATATATATATATATATATATATATATATATACACACACACACACAATTATTGAGATTGGTAGTGATATATATATATTCCAAAGTTATATGTATATTATATAATATAATATATATAAATATATATATTAGTGAGATTGGTAGTGATATCTTCATATACAGATGTAGCATTTTATTTGTTAACTGTTGTAAACAAGTAAACATTGAAAATGTAATCAAATGAAGCTAGGAGATCTTCCTTTACCTTTTTTAACCCAAATTTCTTTACTTTTCCAATATATACCTTCCTCTCCTTTTGGTCTATGCAAATGCCAAAGTCTAATCTCCACAAGAAAGCTGTAACACTAGTTGACCAAGAAAGATATCATACACAGTCTGCAATATGAGTTCTAAAAATATTTCTACACACAAATTTCTGAACAAGATAAAACATATTATCTAATAATATTGTATATATGGCAACTCTATGCTGACTGGCTCTCCATATTTTCCTACCTAGAAACAGGGCTATAGTCTATCTTAGGAATGTGTTTCCTAGAAATAGCCACTGAAAAATTAGTACCTTGGCAGCACCTCTATCAATGGAATAAAGTATATAGACAATTGTGAAATTATTATTTTAACAAACTTAATAACAGAAAATGAGCAAATGGAAAAAAGGTCAGGAGTCAGGCATAACACTGATCCTATTAACACAGTTTACTATAAGGATTGACAAAATAGTAATAAATGGTATATTCACAACTTTCTCTCCTGCTCTATCTGGTAAGGAAAATTTTGTGTTTGAAAAATTCAATTCTAGGCTTCTTCTTCCAAGAGGGATAACAGTGATTAAAAACTAAAAATGGATTGAATAATTCAGGTTGAAAGGGGCCGAAAGTTAATAGCAGATGAAAAATGAAGAGAATTGGAGGATAAACAGTAAAAAGAAGAAGATTTAGAGGCGATTTGGAGTTGAAAAGTGAGATAGCTATTGATGACAGAGTGATGTAATTCACCACGTAAATAAAACTAAGGATGAAAATCACATGATCATCTCAATAGATGCTGAAAAAACATTTGACAAAATCCAACACATATTCATGATAAAAAAAAAAAACACTGCAGAAAATTGGGATAGAAGGAGCTTACCTCAACATCATAAAGACAATATACAAAAAAACTAAAGCCAACATCATATCAAATGGGGAACAACTGCAATAATTCTCTTTAAAAATCAGAAACAAGACAAAAATGCCCACTATCACCACCCCTTTTCGATATGGTGCTTGAAACTCTAACCAGAGCAATAAGGCAAGAAAAGGAAATCAAAGGAAAATAACAATTGAAATTATCTCTATTTGCAGATGACATGATCCTATATTTAGAAGACCTCAATACTGAACCAAAAGTCTTCTAGACCTGATTAACAAATTCAGCAAAATAGCAAGATACAAAATCAAACTTAAACAATCAGTAGCTTTTCTATATGCCAAACATGAATCCACTAAAAAAGAAATCTGAATAACAATCTCATTCACAATAACCTCAAAAACAGTAAAATACCTAGGAATAAATCTAACCAAGGAGGTAAAAGACCCATATGATGAAAATTATAAAACACTAAAGAAAGAAATTGAAGAAAATCTTACAAGATGGAAATATCTCCCATGATTTTTGATAGGGAGAATAAGTATTATCAAAATGACCATTCTA